>PVKC010023970.1:0-17096 GCA_004027635.1 Crocidura indochinensis | reverse complement strand
TCTTTCTTTCTTTCTTTCTTTCTTTCTCTCTCTCTCTCTCTTTCTTTCTTTCTTTCTTTCTTTCTTTCTTTCTTTCTTTCTTTCTTTCTTTCTTTCTTTCTTTCTTTCTTTCTTTCTTTCTTTCTTTCTTTCTTTCTTTCTTTCTTTCTTTCTTTCTCTCTTTCTTTTTTCTTCTTTCTTTCTTTCCTTCCTTCTTTTTCTTTCTTTTTTTTGGGCCACACCAGTGACACTCAGAGGTTACTCCTGGCTATGCACTCAGAAATAGCTCCTGGCTCATGGAACCATATGGGACACCAAGGATCAAACCCAGGTCCATCCTGGATCAGCCGTATGCAAGGCAAGCACCCTATAACTGTGCTATCACTCCAGTCCAAAGACCTGGGAGCTTCTTTGCAATAATGTTATGGTGAGGTTCTTCCTGAATCTCTGGGATCCCAATGATTCTCATGTTGTGTTTGTTGAGTTTATTAAAGACTTCTATTTTTATCTGTTCACATTCTTTGAGGAAATTTCTCATTGCCTGATTTGTTTTAACACTCTTTTACAACTTCTTTGATTATGTACCTTGTATTTCAGCTTATTTATTCTGTCTTCTGCTGTTATCTCTCTGTTTGAGAAGCTTTCCAGTGAGGATTTCATTTCACCTTCCATTTTTTTGTTTTGTTATTTCAGTTTGAACTTTACTCATTTCTACACTCATATCTTCTTGATTCTTATTTACGACAACTTCAGTTCATTCCATGTTTCTTTTGAATTCTATGAAGATCCTACTTATGTCTTTTCTAAATTTCTTTTCTGAGAGGCCAAATAGTTGTTTGGTACTTTTCAGGTCATCGGAGCTATCATCTTCATTCTCTAAGCATGTTAAAGGTCTGCAATCTTTTCCTATTGTCACCATTGCAATGTGGTTTTTTTTTTTTTTTTTTTTTTTTTGGTACATTCCGTGTGCAGGTTCATTGACTAGTAGGCAAGGCCCCAGGTTCTTTATTTTTCACTAGGTTCATTCACCTCGATAAAAAATCATGCTTCCTAGATAAATGCACTGCTAGTAAGCAGGTTCTGCCCTTCTGGCTCTTTTCTTCAGCGGGGTCCACTCACCTGGTGTCAATGTCATGCTCCCAGGATACAAACACCAAAAGCCATCACTACCAGAAATTACTTACTTTTTATATTCAAGTTATTTGTATGCCCCTTCTTTTCAAAGCTATAAATCTTCTTCTTAACACTGATTTTGTATTTACACAAGTTCTGTTGTCACAGCCTGTTTTGTATGAGCACTAAGGAAATTCTCAAGGTCCTTGTTCAGGAAATTGGGTGCATAAAATCAACAAATTGGAGAAACAGAGGTTGAGACATTCAGAAGTGATGTTGTATCTTGTTATTCTATTCTTATATCTCTTTGTGGGCAAGAGCAGAATATTTATACTAATTTATTGGCAAAGTGTCATAATTGTAAACATATTATAAATTTTCACACCGTATCAGACAAAATGCAAGGTGAAATAGGCTACTTGCATGTTTATTTTTACTGACACAGGGCATGACATAGCTTTCAGCTTCTGTGTTCCTTCTGCAAGGTCAGTTTCCAGAGACTGGCTATTGTTTTGGCCTTGTTCCAATTCATGTATCTGAACTGAGATCTGAAATATTAACCCTTAATATGATTTCACTTAGGCTAACAGCAAAGCTAATAATTTTGTAAGACTATAAATAAAGTATTGCTTGAGCATGCATAACTGCTCATGGCAGGCGGGTATACAGAACTCTGAGTGGTCTTTAAGAGAGTCTCATAAAAAGGATGCTAGTGAAGTTATTTCTCAAATAATATTAATGATACATCCCCTGTCAGTTTCGCTATCTCCCTGAGTGACTCCTGGATAGGTGGCTAAGGTCTCTTGGTGTTCCTTTTTTGTGGGTACTAGCGTCTCCCCAGCCCAGTGCCCTCCCTGGTCAGTAGGCAGTGGGGTGGGGAGGAGGGAGATTTAGTACATTGGTGATGGGAATGTTGCACTGGTGATGGGGGGGTGTTCTTTATATTACTGAAACCTAACCACAATCATGTTTGTAATTAAGATGTTTAAATAAAATATTATTTAAAAAAAAAACTCAGGAGGCTAAAGCCTCGTAAGCCTGGTGCCCTCTTTTGTCTTAGGGTCAGAGTTCCTGAAACAAGGGTGAACATAGCATTCTGTTACCTTGTATACTTACACTCATTTGTGTATAAGAACCTTGTTATTTTTCTCTTTGAATTCATACTTGATAGATTGGTTGCTCAGTAAAGAGCCACTTGATTTCCAGGGACTAACATTGTTTCTCCTCTTTCTTTGTGATTAACATTTATTTTGGTGCTTAATGGTCTGAGAAGTTAGTTGTTATGATTTCTATTCTCTAGACTTAGTGGAGGTATATTTTGTATTGTAGCATGTGGTCTATTCTGGAGTATGTCCCATGTGCACTAGAGTAAAATGTCTATATGATTTTTTTGAAGAGAATCCCTGTATATATCTACTAAGCTTTTATCTTTCATATTTGCTTTCAGAATAATTACCTTACTTACCTTAGTTTAGTAAATCTAATGAGAGGTGTCAAAGCAGTGTTGAAGTCTCCTACTATTATTGAAGTTGCTACCAAAGCATGCTTTCAACTCTATTAGCATTTGTTTCAAATATTTGATTGGTCCTTAATTTGGTGCATAATTATTTGTAAGTGTGAGTTCTTTATGGGGTACTTGGCCCTTGATCATTAAAAAGTGACTTTTGCTGTCTCATAAGTTTTTTTGTCCTTTGATATGGCCACCATGGCATTGTTGAGGGGGGATTAGCTGAAAATTGTCTTCTAACCTTTGAGTTTTAGTTCATGTTTATTTTGATTATTCAAATATTGGGAAGAATGTTGGGTTCAAATTTCTAGTCCATCATGCTCTGTGTGTCTTTTAATTTAGTTGATTAAATTTGAGAATGATCATGACAGAGAGCTTTGTGCCATTTTTTTGTAAAAGTTTGGTGTGCTTACAAGGTTTGTCTTGTCTTAATGAAGACTCTCTCCTTCTCATAAAGTGTTTGAGTCAATGAAGTTCCTAAACTTTATTTTTATCCATAAAATGTATCTTTCTAAAATTTTTAATAATAGTCTGCCTGGTTAAAGTGTTCTTGATGAATCATTTATTTCACTAAGTGTTTTCACCTGTTGTCTTTTGGCCTGTATGTTTTTTGTTTGTTCGTTTTTTCTTGTAAATATGCTTAAAGGCTTAAGTCAGCTCCTTTGTATTTAATTTCTTCTGATGATCTTGCTTCTTTCAGTATTCTCTCTCTAAGGTTTTTATTATTGTGATTAGATTGTCTTTATCCATCAGTTTCTCACCTTTCCTTCCCATTTCCTCAACTTCTTATTTTACAAATTAATAAACTGTTTCTATTTAAGACTGTTGAATATCTTTGTTTCTTTATACTCTGCATATAAGTAACATTTTCTGGTATTTTATTTAGTATGCATCATACTGTTCTACTGAAGTTGGAGTGATCTTGTGTGATTTCAACTTTTTTCTCACAGATTAATGTAATTTCATTATGTGTTTATGCAACATTTCTTTACCCACGTATTCTTAATTTGCACCTTGGTTGTTTCCAGATCTTAAGCTATTGAATCTAGGTCTGTGATTAAAAATAGGTGTGCATATGTCTTTATATATCAATTTTGTATTATTATGAACATATTATTGATCTTGAGGTAAATTTCCATGTCTAGAATCATTGTAGAATGATATGTTTTATTAATAATGCAACAAGGAATTCCAAAAACATTTTTCAGACAGACTGAAAAGTTCTCAGCAAATAAGAGTTCCTTTCCAACACATTCTCCAAAGTACTTATTTTCTGTTTTTATTTTATTTTTTTTTCATAGAACATTCTTGCTGGTGTAAGACAATTTCCAGATATCATTTGGGTTTACATTTTCTTCATCTTCAGTGATGATGAATATGAACCTTTGGCCATATTTCATATCAGATACCTTTTGGCAATATTTATTTCCCTTTTCAGTAATCATATGCCACACACAAAGATAAATTCAAAATTTATTCTCGAAATTAGAGACTTCTATCTTAAACCTAACAACATAAAGAAAAAAAATGAAGAAAATACTGAGAGGGACCTTCAAAATCCTGAATTTATAAAAGTTTTTAAGAATACAACTTCATTTGCAAAAAATTAAGAAACAAAAACCAAGAACATAAATACACAAATCTGACTTCTTCAAACCAAATATCTTCTGCACTGCAAAATAAATGAGATATTAGAAAATATACGCATACAAAAAATATTTGTGTCAGTAAAGGCAAGTATCCTAGATACACAAAGCATTCTCAAAGCCCAAAATAGCAAAAAATACAACCCTATAAATGAAGAAAAAAATGTTCATTAACCCCTTTTTAACTATTGTTGGAAGTTAAAAGCATATTGCTCAATTTTTTATATCAAATGTTTTAAAAATGCTTGAGTTAAATGAAGAATAAATAAAATTTAGTTGAAACATAAGACAAAGTTTTCATTCATATATATTTAATAGTTAAAGGTAATATCTCTGGTAATACATTTTTATTAGAGCTTTCAGTAAGGTTACAGAAAATCTCATGTTTGAAAATGTATAAAATTAGGAAGTATAGCATATTTATCTAATTGCAGAAATATATAGATTCTAAGGAAAGACTTTTCAAGGAAGGAATAGTTAAATGTATTGTAGATTTCACAATATTATATACATCTCCCACATATGAAACCATAGGTATGGGAACTAAGGAAATTAATTGACATGAATATAAGGTAGATATTGTACTTTATATAATTATTTGTGGTTTTAAAATTCAGACATCATTTGTTCATTGGCATCTATTTAAATAAAGTTAAGGCTGTTCTTGTGTTCTAAAAGTTACTTTTTATAAAATATATTCTTATTCTGATTCTTATTTGGTTTCACTTATTGAAGTTGTACACACAATGTTCTTTGACTGTAAGATCAAAATTAAGGTGTCAGCCGGGGGATTTCTTCTAAGAACTCTGTCTTTGGGTGATTGCCCTTTCACTGTAACTTTACCTTTTTCTCTTTGTTTTTGCACCAATGTTCACATAATTAAAAATAAATAAAAATGATAAATATAAGCACATAGATGCATTCAAAATTTCAAGCTAACTATTGTTATTTACAAAGGCAAAATACAAATTCTTTTCTTTAGAGAGAAGAGGGGTAGGGAAAGTCATGGAAAGAGGTATATGACAGAAGTGTGAGAGAAAGGAATATATGTGTGTGTGAAAGAGAAGGAGATGTTAAGTAGGTCTAGCAAAAAAGGAAAAGAGAGGGTTAAGGAGAGAAAATAAGGTATACATTAGGTACAAATAAGGTATAAATATGGTAGGTTAAAAAATAAGGTAGGTTATAAAAATAAAATATAAAAAAATAAGGTAGGTTATAGAAATAAAAAAGAATGAGAGAAATCACTCATAACTTATTAAGTCATAAATGTTATATAACAAGTGAGCTTAGTTCTTCTTTTTTAATATTATAAATTTTTGCATTGTTTATTAGATTACTATTCTGTAAAATTCCAGGGGTATAGCCTTTTAACTACGTATCTGTATGTGTGGGAATTGACACACTGACAGTTTTAGGGCTTTTACTCTTCCCCCAAAATATTTCTCTGCCCATTTTTTATTACTTATCCATTGTTTTCTGGTAAATATCATAATTTTTATTCAACTAGGGAGTAAATTTACTTTCCAGTTGCTTATTTATATTCAATATACAATAAAACATTGATAATTATTCTTTCAATTCTCATTTTACTTTGCATAATTGTCACAATTTTCATCTATGTCACTACAAGGAGCATGTTTCAATGTGTTTTATAGTTTTGTTTTTCTTTGAGTAGTATTTAATGGGTTGTAGGATTCATGACATGATTTAGCTATTATAAATAATGCAGTTGTATATATAGGAAACCAAATATACTTTTGACTTACACTATTTACATATCCTTTGGAGAAATGCTTAGATGAAGTAATACTGGATCATCTGACATTCTAATTATTTAAAAATATTTCTATGTTTTTATAGTTTCAGCAGCATTTTACTTTTGTACAGACAATGTATCAGAGTGCCCTTTTCTGTGTACCCTCCAACACTTGTTTGAGTTCTTTTTAATTTAGACTATTTTCAAGGATATACTATGATATCTCATTATGCACTGACTAGCTTTTCACTAATAAGAAGTGATATTTTGTCTATTTTAGTCCATCAGTAGTATATCTTCTATGGAGAAATATCTTTTCATACTTTTGTGCTTTTTTCTTTTTTTGCTTTGTGAGTCACACCTGATGATGCTCAGGGGTTACACCTGGCTATGTGCTCAGAAATCGCTCCTTGCTTGAGGGATCATATCGGAAGCCGGGGTATCTTACCAAGGTCTGCCCTAGGTTACCATATGCAAAGCAAGCACCCTACCACTTGTGCTACCTCTCGGTCCCAACTTTTAACCATTCTTTTATTGGATAAGTTGTTGCTTTGTTCTTAAATTGTAAAAGTTCTCTTTTTCACGTTTGCTAGGTTAATATTTTGGTTTAACTTGATAGTTTATTTCACTTAAAATGTTTTAATATCAGGGGCCCGGGAGATAGCATGGAGGTAAGGCGTTTGCCTTTCATGCAAAAGGTCATCGGTTCGAATCCCGGTGCCCCATATGGTCCCCCGTGCCTGCCAGGAGCAAGTTCTGAGCATGGAGCCAGGAGTAACCCCTGAGCACTGCCGGGTGCGACCCCCCCCAAAAAAACAAAAAACAAAAAACAAAAAAAAAAAAAACAAAAAGAAATGTTTCAATATCATATAGTCAAATTTATTTATATATTTTTGTTTTTATTCCCAAAATTTATTCCCCAAATATATTTTTAATGCTTATGTCATAGAACATAATATATATATTTTTGTTTTTTGCTTTTTTTGGGGGGGGCACACCCGTTTGATGCTCAGGAGTTACTCCTGGCTAAGAGCTCAGAAATTACCTCTGACTTGGGGGGACCATATCGGATGCCAGAGGGAATCGAAGCGGTCCTTCTTTGGCTAACGCTTGCAAGGCAGACACCTTACCTCTAGCATCACTTCACCGGCCCCAATATATATTTTTGTTCTATGAAATATGTGGCTTAATATTCAAGTATGACTCCATATGAGTTTTGTTATATGCTTTTCCTTTTTTTTCTTTTTGCAATTTCAATTCCAGATTTCCCAGCTCATTTTTTCATAATGCTTTTCTTTCTGAATTGAAAGATATGGTTCTCTTGTCAAAGATTAGATATGCATGTAAATGTGGCTTGTTTCTGGGTCAATTTTTTCCAATAATCTGGTTTCTGCTTTTGTTCCAGTAATTAATGACTACTGCCTTACAAAAATGGATTTACTTCAGCAAGAAGGATGCTTCCATTATTTTATTATAAAAGTTTAAAAATAATTTCCTCAAAGAGATTTATGTTTTGATAAAATTTATGTTGAATCTGTAGATTGATTTTTTGGGCCACACCTGGTGACGCTCAGGGGTTACTCCTGGCTATGTGCTCAGGGGTTACTACTGGCTTGGAGAAACATATCGGAAACCGGGGATCGAACCGTGGTCTGTCCTAGCGCAGGCAAGGCAGGCACCTTACCTCCAGCACCAATGCCTGGCCCCTGTAGATTGATTTTTATTAAGATGCTGATTTTAATGTTTATTTCTACAAAAGCATGTATTTTTTTTGTTCCTGTTATTTCTATTAATGATCTTACTTTTATTGTATAAGTCTTTTGTCTTTGTTGGTATATTTACTATCAGGAATTTAATCCTTTATGATGAAAATCAATAGAATTGTTTCTTTTGGGGAGGGCACAACCGGTGACACTCATGGGTTACTCCTGACTGTGCTCAGCAATCTCTCCAGACTCAGGGGACAAATGGAACACAGGGGATAGAACCCAGGTTTGTCCTGGGTTAGCCCTGTGCAATGCAAATGTCCTACCACTGTGCTATCACTTTGTTTCAATAGTATTATTTCTTATAATTATTTTCTTCCAACTCATTGTTTATGGTGCATATAAGAATTTAATAAATCCATTTTAGTTAATTCTATTTATTAGTACTTTATTCAACTCTTTATTTAGCATTCCTTAATTAAATCTCCTTAGATAATTGAAGAAATCCAGAGTTACAGGTTGCCCAATATTGTTAGATGTCCTTTAACCAGGTATGAGCTACTTTTCATTTTTTCATGTTTTTTTTAAGTCTACTGCCATCAGGCATGCATATCATTATGAGTGATGCAGTAGTGCAAGAAGGCTTCTAGTAGATATTGTCTGCTGAAAGTTATGAAATAGTGTCAATCTATAGATGCTGAACTTATTAGATGTATGGATCTTTTTTTTTTCTTTTCCAGAAATAAGTCTAATGGATCTATGAGACTATTCAGCTTCAACCGCATGCTGTTGTGCTATTCTCTAGCTATATTTAGTTTTAATGTGTGTAGATTATGAGAGTAGTAGAGAGTTGGATTTTGCCATAGTTGCAATTATAATAATACCAAGTAAACACTAAAAAGAACTATAAAAATTGAGAGTTTATGCATTATATTTATGAATTATATTTAAAATTAAAATTGGGAATGGAGATATTTTTATGTGTGTAGTCAGATACAGTAAAATGGCAGCATAAATAATAGAATGTAGGACCTGCTGTGAAGGGTTGATGTATATGCAGAAACAAAGAGAGTATGCTAGGCAGGCAGTAAACATTATGCCGAAAGTTGAAATTATGAGGGAGTTATGTTTGCTTATGATAAAAGTCATGAAATGAAGATAGAAATAAAACATCAACAAAGGGCAGGGGAAAATATAAAAGAGGAATTGAGGCAATGAATAATTGAACTAACCTATGTATAATGGCTACTCTATTTTCAATTTTGTGAATCTTTACTTTTTATAATTTTCATATAATTCTGTGAAATATGAAAATTCTTTTCTTCAACTATGAGGCCATTAATAGCTATCATTAGTAGACTTTTTTAAAAAATTCTGTACATTTTCCCCCTCCGATTGTTTTAGATAAATGTTATTTACATGGGATTTAAAGTTTTATACAATTGAAGAGTTTTAACTTACTTTCTTCAGATCAACTCTATAAATAACTTCTGAACCACCTAGTTATTATCTGAAATTTAAGCATGTGGAGAATTATATTAAAGGTTACTCCTCAGGAAAATTGTCCTCACAGGAAGTGCCAAAATACAATATAACTTAATTATGGAGCTACACTAGCATCAGCATGTTTGTGCATAGGAAAACCGGCATTTAAAATCACCAATATCTTATTTAGTCCTTAAATAATCATAAAAATAAAACAATTGTGTTGCTGTCCTTTTTTGTACATTGTTTTTGTAAGTAGCATTGAAGTTTTCTTAAGGAAACTTTGCACACAACTCTACAAACTATCAGCAGAGCATTATCATATATCTTAATAGATTAGAAAAGGATATCTAATTTTGAAATGAACTTATATGAGTGTGCCCAGACAGGAGCATTGCAAGGAGATAAAAGGACTGTTGATCTACAGGAGTGGGAACAGCTGCAGGATATGGGAGGAATTTGGATTAAAAGTGCCATTTTGGATTGAACAGAGGTAAGTTATCCCAGAAATGAACATAGTCACTCTGCTTCTTTCTGCAGCTATACATCTATTATAATCATGTAGCCTCACTATAACACATATGACAAAGTTCACAATGACAAAGCAAGTCAGAGCCCTACCACATTTAATGAATGAAGATGGTATTTCTGAAAAGCCAGGTAGCATCAGCTTGTATCTTTAGTGTCTATTATCAGAACTTTAGATATGAACTGTTAAGTATCTTAAAAGAACTGAAAGAAACCATGGAACAGACAACCAACATGTCAGAGGTATGACACCAAAGCAAAAGAAACATAAAAAAATGTTGATTATAGGTTGATATCCTTGACAAGCATGGGTGCAAAAATATTCAAGAAAATACTAGAAAATAGAATCACACAGCTCATCAAAAAGATTATACACCATGACCAAGTAGGATTTATTCCAGAATTAAAAGTCTTGTTTAACACACCCCAGTAAATTGATATAATACACTGTCAAGAAAGAAATAAAAATTTCTATGATCATATAAATAATGCTGAAAACACATTTGACAAATTCTAGCACCCATAAATGACAAAAAATTAACAAGTTGGGAATTGATGGAACTTTTCTCAATATAGGTTAAAGCCATCTAGCACAAGCAAATGGAAAATGTTATACTCAATGGAGAACAACTAAAGCCTTTCTGACATAAAACATTGTCCCTTATCACCATTGTTATTCAATATATTACAAAAAACTCTTCCTATAGCAATTAGTTAAGAAAAATATATCAAGGGTTCTATATAGGAAAGAAAGACATCAAGCTCTCACTGTTTGCAAATGACATGATACTGTATTGAAGAAAATTCCAAAAGAAATCTTTACAATATTACTATAAACATTATATTTGTATTGTAAGGGAGGAAGGCTACAACTCTAAAAATGTGAAATACACAAATATGAAAGACAGAAAGATATTAAAATATTTATCCCATTCACAATTGTGTCTCTGAAATTTAAGTACCTTAGAGTCAACTTAAGATAAAAGGTGAAAGACTTCAATATACTAGAAAGTACGCAACCTTAATTCAAGAAATAAAATGAATACAAAAACATTGAGACTCATACCCTGTTCATGGATTGGGAGGATTAACATCATTAAAATGGAAATATTTTTCCAAATCACTTTACAGATTTCATGCTATCCCTATAAGAATACCCATGACATTTTTCAAGACATGGATCAAATACTCCTGAAATTGGTATGGAACAATAAGCATCTGTGTATAGTAAAGTTATCAACGAAAAAAAAAATGATGAGAGGAATCATTTTCCCCAACTGCACAAGAAAGCAGTAGTCATTAAAACAGCATGGTACTGGGATAAACCAGAGTCTCAGTCAATGTCATAGACTATCTGCTGTGTTATTAAATTAATCATTGATAAACAGGCAAAAAATATGAAATGGGATGTGGAATGCCTTTTCAAAAAATGATGTTGGGAAATTTTTCAACCACAATTAAAAAAGTGAACTCTGACCTCTCTTTAACACCGTACAAAAATTTCAAATCAAAATGGATTAAACACCTTCATATCAGACCTGAAATAATAAGGTACATGGAGGAAAATATAGAACGCACACTTCATGACATTGAAGCAAAACGAATCATCTTCAATGATGAAACATCACTCATTCATTGCTGGTGGGAATGTCATATGTCCAGCATTTTTGAAAAAAAAATATGGATTTTCCTCAAAAAACTAGAGAATAAGATCCATATAACCCAGAAATTCCACTCTTAGGAATACATCCTAGGTGTCCAAAAGCTCAGTGTAGAAAAGCCTTTAGCACTTTAAGCTCATTGTAGCACTATGTGCTGTAGCTATAATTAGGAAAATAAAAACAAGTGTTTGAGAACAGATAAGTAGGTAAAGAAATTGTCAAACATCTACATGATGGAAACTATGCAGCAGTTAGGAAAAAATGAAGTCATAAAATTTGCTTATACTTGGATGGATATGAAGAATATTCTGTTCCAGTGAGGGAGGAATAGACATGCAATGATCTCATTCATTTGTGGGATGCTATGATAATTATATCAGAAACAATAGACATAAAGGCCAAGAATATTAGTCCACAGTTTTAAGCTTCCCATGAAGAGAGAGTGCAGTTATGGCAGAGAAGGGACAACTATGAGAATGATAATTGGGAATAAGACTCTGGTTTAAAAATTTGCGCTGAAAGAAAATAAAGTGATAGCTATAGTACTCCTCAGTAACAAAAATGCAGATTACAGTGTCTAAAGGGGGCTGAGGGAAGTGAGACAGAGAGAGAAGAAAACTGTCTGTCCCATAGACAAAATGGAGGAAGGGTGAGAGGGAAACTAGGAAGGTTGATGGTGGAAAAATGTGCCCTACTGAAGCATGTGTATATTGCATGACTGAAATGCAATCCTTTATAAATTTGTAACTGTGAAAGAACCTGCAATTGTATTATTTATTATTACAGAAATTTATCGAATACTTATTATATTAATTTATTTAAAAATTTTAAGATTATTTATTAATATTAAAACATTATATTCATGGTTTTTAAATAAAGAAATGAATTAATAAGATAAAGAACACACATATACAAAAAGAAAAGTATATCTAAAATCAAAAGAAGGCCTATTATCAGGCACTTTATAATTTTAAACTCATTTAAGAACTTGTTTGATCCCCCGGTTCCCCATATGGTCCCCTGTGCCTGCCAGGAGCGACTTCTGAGCGAATAGCCAGGAGTAACCCCTGAGTGTCACCGGGTGTGGCCCAAAAACAAACAAACAAACAAAAAAAGAACTTGTTTATAATCAAGTATTCTGTATTATGTTCAGAAGTAGTCACATAAGTATTATTTAAGTTTTTTATATAAATGTGTTATAATAATGTTCTAACTTTTATGGAATTAATGTATAATAAGAAATTACTAGAATCTAATTTAAACCAAAAATTTTTGATCAAATTGCTTAATTTGACTTTTAATAAATTTCCCCAAATTAGTTTTTAACCACCCTTATAATTATAAATATTTTAGAGTATTATATTACACAATAATAAAGATTTTTTCTATGTATTGAATTCATGTTTCTATATGTATTTTAAAATTCCCTCTTTAAGCAATCTAAAAATTTTATGGGTATTCACTAATACCAGCTACTTAGTGTCATCCGGATATAGTATATTCTTTATTTATTAAAAGATAAATATTAGAGAAGTAGAATGTGTAGGAGCTCTAGTGGTTCAAGTATGGGTTATGCAATTACTTGGTAAAAACTGATCACTAAATTAGATACATTTCAGTACATCAAAAAGAGTGAAAATGTTTCTCCAGAGACAAAGGTTCTTTAAAGCAATTTCACATCTAATTATATCTCCTGTAAGATTTTGTTTGTATCTGATTTAAAATAGGGTTTAATCTTCTAGAGAGAAAAAGAAATCAAAAGATTAACATCACCTTATTATCTCATGAAAGGGCTTGGATTTAGGTTGCTATGATGAAAACTATTTAAAGAATATTGTGTTCTGTTATTTAAAAGTGTAGTCGCCTCTGGATAATGTGAATCAATATACTAATTTAGTTTGGCGTATCAGCATAACACCAGCATTTATTGCTTATAATAAAAATGTTTGACTTTATATAACAAAAGACCATCATGATAATGATCATTCCTGAACATTCTTCAGCAGATTTTTAATGAAAATGAAAGGTACATATCTACAACAAATGTCTGTCAAGTTTAGCTAAAAATTAATCAGAAAGATGATTCTATTATTTACTTCAGCCACAGTATTAAATAGTAATACTCCAGGCACTGGAAAGATAATGGCTTAATTATCAAAGATTTGTGCTTTTTGAGTACAGAGTCCCAGATCAATCTCCAGCTCCACATAGTACCTGAATAATATGTCCCTGGAGACCTCTAAATATCACCAAGTTAAGCTAGGCCACATGACTGGTTCAAATCCTTAAATCCTGGAATCTGGTTGACTTACTTATAACTTCAAGGAGTAAACAGCACTGTCCAAACAAGTGGGAAGAGAGATAAACAAATACAACGATATTAAACTGAGAAGCTTCTGCACTTCAAAGGAAATAGTAACTAGAATGAAAAGGCCACCTACAGAATGGGAGAAGCTATTCACCCAAAATCCATCAGATAAAGAAGTAATATCAAAGATATACAAGATACTGACAGACCTTAACAAGAAAAAATATCTAACCCCATCAAACATGGGGAGAAGAAATGAACAGACAATTCCTCAAAGAAGAAGTACAAATGACCAAAACAAACATGAAAAAAAAATGCTCTACACCACTAATCATCAGAGAAACACATTTTAAAACAATAATGAGGTACCAAGTACACCACAGAGACTGACACACATCACAAAAAACAAGAACAATCATTGCTTTCGAGGATGTGGGGAAAAGGAAGGTTTTATTTTATATATAAATCTTTATTTAAGCATCATGATTACAAGCATGTTCATAGTTGGGTTTCAGTCATAAACAGAATACCCCCCTTCAGCAGTGTAACATTCCCCACACCAATGTCCCCCCTCCCCTGCCCCTGCTTGTATCACGACAGGCCTTCTACATCTCTCATTCTTTAACATTGTCATGCTAGTTGGTAGTGTAGTTATTTCCATAACAGCATTCACCACTTGAAGAAACTCTTATTCACTGCTGGTGAGAATGCCTTTATGGAGAACAAAATGGAGATTCCTCAAAAAACTGGAAATTGAGCTCCCATATGATCCAGTTATACCACTCCTAGGGATATACCCTAGGAACACAAAAACACAGTACAAAAAAAATGCCTTCTGCACACCTATATTCACTGCAGCACTATTTGCAATATATAAGAATCTGGAAACTAATCAGATGCCTAACAACAAATGTGTGGCTAAAGAAACTGTTACATATAAAAATGGAATACTATGCAGCTGTCAGAAAAAAATGAAGTCATGAAATAGTCCTATATATGAATGAGCATGGAAACTATTAAGCTGAGTGAAATAAGTCAGAGGGAGAGAGATAGAAACAAAATAGTCTCACTTATCTGTGGAATTTAAGAGAAATAAAAGACATTATGATAATAATACACAGAGACAGTAGAGATGAGGGCTGGAAGAACTGGTCTATGGTATAAAGCTTACCACAAAAAGTGGTGAGTTTAGTTAGAGAATTAACTACTCTGACGACTATCATGACAATAGTAGAGAGTGAGAGAACTAGAATGCCTGTCTCAAATACAAGCAGGGGGTGTGGGAGAAGGTAGATGGGGGACATTGATGGTGAGAATGTTTCACTGGTGTATTGGGGTGTTCTTTTTTATAACTAAAACCCAATTACAAACATGTTTGTAATCATGATGCTTAAATAAATATGATTATAAAAAACAAAAAATAATTATGAATTAAAGTATATTTTAAATTAATAAAAAGATAAAATCTGAATCTATTCCAAAAAGAGAGAAAGTAATATCAACATGCTTTGGGCACTGCTTTGAATATCACCACCCTTATGTTATAAATTTGTAAAAGAAAATTTTGCTCTCAATAAAACACATTTGAGATGAGACCTTACTGAATAATTTCAAGATATGTAAACTTGATTATCTGTAAACCATTCCAAAGAGTATAGATTTTTCAGAAAAATTAAGTTTGAAAAAAAGGATTATCAATATACTAGTTTATCTACTACAGATATTTCTGCTCTTAAATGGAACATAGAGCAATAACTCTAAAATAAAACTAGAAAAATAAACACATACACCTAATGTTGTTTAATACTAAAGAGCTAAATTATTTTTGTTTTAAGGAATTTATGAACCTACAGGGCCACACACTGGCATGCTAAGGATATTGATCAAATTAGAGTTAGCCTCACACAAGGAATGCACCTTAACCCCTGTATGTTCTGTCAAGCACCCACTAATATGCAAATAATGTCTTTATCATTGTCATTTTAAGATCTAGACATCTGAAAATTATTCTCTGAATAAAACTGTATTTAGCCTCAAAAGTATGCTTTTATTTTTGTTATTGTTAACCTTGTGAAAATAAGGTACTGTGTACTCTTGAAATCACTCTTGACTTGGGAAACTCTCTGGGAATCTGGAGGATCTAACCGCAGTCTGTCCTAGGTCAGCTGTATGCAAGGCAAATGCCCTACCTCTGCGCCACTGCTCTGGCCATTGTTATCCTTGTTTTAATGATAGAAATAGTATCTAGACCCTCACAGATGCACATGTACACTATAACTAAATCACATCCCTAGACCCTGACTTTAGTTTTAAATTTTCTTTGACTTTAAATGGTCTTTAATCAGATCAAATTGTTTGCATAATCTCAATAAATAGGAACAAACTTTAAAACTAGTCAAACTGCATGAAATGAATACCTTCAGATGCATATATATATATGTGTGTGTGTGTGTGTGTGTGTGTGTGTACGTATGTATAATATGTCAACAGTGGAGTAAATTTCTATAATATCTAGGCAGTGGTTATAGATTTGCTTAATTTTCCTGAGCTCAGCAGGCCTTTCTTATATAAGACTACACTTTAGTTCAGGTTTTTCCTACCTGTATTCATCAGTCTTCATTACCAACTACTACTGAAGGTATTTTTCTTCTTATAATAAGTAACAGAAACACAGAGACAAAAACTATACTGTAAGCATATTATACTTTGCAATTTATAGCCAAGTTTCTCATTATATCACATTCACTAGCATTTAATTGGGAACAGAAACTCAAAGGGCCAAACTTAATGTCAGTTAAGAATTAATTGCACTACTCTTACAATTGGATGGATAAAAATCAAGGACAAGAGAAAGCAAAGAAATACTGGAAAACAAACAGAATGTGTCAGTGTTTTTTTTTTTTTTAACATTTTACATCTGAAAATCATCATTATACTATACTCATACTCTGAAAATTTCTGGACAAAGGTGATACATTTCTTAAACTGATGAGTTCCCTCCTCAGATCCTGATTGTTTTCTCAGGGGAGGAGGATCCCTAATGATACTCAATGGTCTGAGCAATAACTGTCAATGATCCTCATTCTGCCATGTGTTGTTGGGGTCCATAACGAGTAGATATGGTGATGTTCACCCAAGGTTCACGCAGTGTTGCAAATTTAGGCCTCTAAGTTATTTTGCACCCACTTACTTTAATGCCATGTGTGTGTTTGTGGTGTTTGTATGTGTGTTGATCCATGCCAGTATCACTTAGGGGTTATTCTTGGCTCTCCACTCAGAAATTACTCCTGTCAGGCTCAGGGGATCATATAGGATGCCAGATCAAACCTGAATAGGAAGTTCAAGGCAATTGCCCTACTCGTTCCAGCCCTGCTCCCATTTTCTTTTACATGTTCTTTTCTTTTTTT
>PVKC010023969.1:5893-17167 GCA_004027635.1 Crocidura indochinensis | reverse complement strand
TTTTGTTTTTGGGCCACACCCGGTGACGCTCAGGGGTTACTCCTGGCTATTCGCTCAGAAGTCGCTCCTGGAAGGCACAGGGGACCGTCCTAGGTTAGCACAAGCAACTTATCTCCAGCGCCACTGCCCGGCCCCCAGATAGTCTAAATTTTATTATGCCCTAAAACACTTTTTCAAGCAAGAAAGACACATTTCAGAAGGTAGTTTATTTTCAGCTTTACATACTTCAAGATAATGTGTAAAGGTTAAAAGCAAGTTTTTAAAAACCTAATGAAGAAAAAGAGGATGGTCATTTTCTCCTCTATAATTTAGGGAGTTTAGATAGCAGAAGATTAAAGGTACTGACCTTGGTTCAATCCTCAACATCATATTTGGTCTCCTGAGCACTGCCAGGAGTGAACCCTGAGCACAGAATCAGAAATAATCTCTGAGGACTGCAAGGTGTGGCCCAAAATAAAAAGTTAAAATAAAATAAAGGAATATATATCCTATCTTGAAAAACAACAAGATTTTCAGAAAGTAAGGTGTTTTCATATTTGCAAGAACAAAATATTAGAAATAAATTAAATGCCCATGAGTAGAAAAATGGTTGAAGACTTCTGGCATGTGTGAATATTATTTTTTTATTTTATTTTTGGTTTTTGGGTCACACCCGGCAACGCTCAGGGGTTACTCCTGGCTCTATGCTCAGAGATCTCTCCTGGCAGGCTCAGGGACCATATGGGATGCCGGGATTCAAACCACCATCCTTCTGAATGCAAGGCAAACACCTTATCTCCATGCTCTCTCTGGCCTCGGCATGTGTGAATATTAAACTAATTTACCATAAATTAAGAATGTTATAAATCTATAAATACCTATATGAAAAGATATCAATGCTTATTTAATAAAAGTTTTACAGAAGAGATATCTATATGATTATTCTATTTGAGTAAGAAACTAAAATAATATACACATATAGATAACATGGATGGGAGGGAGTAGAGAAACATACATTTTATATATTTAGTAAAGACCCTTCAAATATTATTTCTAAGGAATTTTAATTTTCAAATTAAATTTGAATTATTTTTACAAGTTAAAAGACGTAATATCCAAAAATTCTGATAGATGCCTGTGCTTATTTATAGGTTATACCCATAATTTAAATAAGAAAATAATCCTTGGGGGCCGGAGCAATCACACATCAGATAGAGCCTTGCATGTGGCCAACCCAGGTTCTATCCCTGCATCCCATCTGGTCTCCAGAGCCTGCCAGGAGTGACTTCTAAACACAGAGCCTGAAGTAATCCCTGGCACCTCTGGGTGTGGCCCAAAAACAAAAACAACAAAAAAGAAAATACCCCTGGGGGCCGGGTGGTGGCGCTGGAGGTAAGGTGCCTGCGCTAACCTAGGACGGACCTCGGTTCGATCCCCCGGTTCCCCATATGGTCCCCTGTGCCTGCTTGGAGCGACTTCTGAGCGAATAGCCAGGAGTAACCCCTGAGCGTTACCAGGTGTGGCCCAAAAACCAAAAGAAAAAAAAAAAAAAAGAAAATACCCCTTTACTCATCTATAAAATAGAAACAACCATTCTCCTAACAAAAGGAAACAAACTATCTGCAAAGCATTTTAATGGTCTGAAAAACAAAGCTCACTTGTGAAGTCTGTGTCCAGGTCTTTGCCACGAGCATTTGTTAGCCCCGTCTTTGAACTACAATCTTTCTCTTGTGCTCTCTCTCGTCCATCTGGATTTAGAGAAGGGACAATCACAATTCTAGTCCGGTCAACCAACTAGAACAGAAACAAAGTAATGAGTTTATCACCTCTATGCAGATTCAAAAGGAATCAAAAAAAAAAATTCCTAGTTGAGTATTTTTTCTAGGATATGTATAGTCTTGAACAATCACATATATCTATATATCTATCTATATCTATATATACATATATATATAGTCTTTGAACATCAGGAAGTAGCAAATTGGCCAACTATTTAACTAATATATGACACTTTTAGAGGAATATTATTGTTTCTGGGATGAATTTCACAAACTGATATTTTAAAATAAACCACAGAGATGCTTCCAAAGTTTAGCCAAAATTGATAAATACAGTCTAAGTTACTCTCACTTTAAAATAGAACCCCTAAAATTTTCACATCCTCTCTCAAACTGAGGTTGAAAGCCTCTAGCAGGACTCCACCCATTTTCAGCGTATTTGACTTTTTTTTTCTTATTTTGTACCCCAAACTAGTGCTTTTCTTTCCTTCAAACAAAACCACATAACTCGATTTATCTAGCTCCACCTCTTAAATAGAGGAGGAAACAAGGGAGGGTACCAGAACCAAACAGATATATGATTACTAATAGTAAGCTAGACAAAGAGGGGCCATCTACTCTAGCGGCCCAGGGGTGATGGTGGGATATATGGGTTGCAGAAAGGGAACTGGGATGGGATGGTGATAGATATTCCCCTGATTCAATGTCAATATGTACCTAAAATACTACTGTGAAAGATATGTAAGCCATTATGATCAAAATAAAAAATTAAAAAAAAAAACCCTAAAATTTCTTTGAGAAATATCTTTGCTCGGGGCCCGGGAGATAGCATGGAGGTAAGGTGTTTGCCTTTCATGCAAAAGGTCATCGATTTGAATCCCGGTGCCCCATATGGTCCCCCGTGCCTGCCAGAAGCAATTTCTGAGCATGGAGCCAGGAGTAACCCCTGAGCACTGTCGGGTGTGACCCAAAAAAACAAAAAACAAAAAAGAAATATCTTTGCTCTCAGGGAAAAGTCAATGGAATTTCCTTTTACTGAAGAGTAAAATAACCTTTAGTTAAGGCTGATTTAAATCAATTTCATTCAACCCTTCTGTTTAGGTCCTGTCTGATCTTACTTACGATCACAATTCTTTCCAAAATATTTTGTAAAGGCAGTAGTGTATAATGAACAGCATAAATATTTGTTTTGTGTCACACCCGGTGTCTCTCAGGGATAACTCCTTGCTCTGTGCTCAGAAATTAATCCTAGCAGACACAGGGGACTATATGGGATGCCTAGGTTCGAACCACCATTCGTCCTGAACTGGCAACGTGCAAGGCAAACGCCCTACCGCTGTGCTATCTCTCCAGCCCAAGCATAAATTTTTTTTAGTAAAACACACTTGGGTTTAAATCCTAGTTTTACCACTTACTAGTTGCATGAGTTCCTATAATTTCAAATATCTTTTCCTCCAGTTTTACAACTGGAAGAATGGAGATAATACATTAATGGGACTGAGGATTAAAATTATAGAGTGCTATTGTTATTAAGCAAATATTATTTGTATTAAATAAGTATTATAAACTTTTCCAAGTTGTTTACAGATGATTCCATTTAGTTTCTAGGTAGATACACACTTCTTCCTTTCTCTAGGATAACACAGAGAAGTAGATGTTGCTCTAATTATAAGTCTTTGGATTAAAGCTCTTTTCTGCAGTCGTGAACTGCTGAAGTAGAAACACTTTAGCAAGGAGCAGCCCTGGGCTGCTAAGAGACTGTATTTATTTCATAAAAAATATTACTTGTCTTCTTCCTCATTTTTCAATGTAGTATCTCACTGAATTATATAAGTCACTAGAATAGAAGTTTCTTGAGGAAGAATGTATAGAACTATGAGTAGGGGCCAGAACGTTAGCAGAACAGATAGGGCATTTGCCTTGCATGCAGCCAACAAGGATTCAATCCCTGGCTACCATATGGGCCCCAGAACACCAGAATAATTCCTAAGTACAAAGCCAAGAGTGACCACTGAGCATCACTGTGTGGCCTCCAAATCAAAACCAGAAAAAAAAATTGAGATTGGACAGCAGCTACGGTGCTTGCCTTATATGCACATGACTCAAGTTCAATCCCCAGAATCCCATATGACCATAGCATACCACCAAGCACCACCTAAGTGCAGAGCCAGGAGTAACCCCAGAACATTACTGGTGAATGCAATCCTTAGATGATTCTACTTTATGTATAAAAATATAACAGGAACACACTATTAAATATATACAAACTGGCCCATTTTTTAAGAAGTAAAGTTTATAATGCACTAAAAGTGTTTTATGAAAAATCTAACAAGAATAAAATATTGAATGATCTAATACTGAAATTTCACTGAGCTTTTTTCATGTAAAACAGGTTAAAATAAACTTATCTCTTACTTGGGTAACAGCTGGGTTCTTTTTGTAGTTTAAGCAAAGAAATTCTGCCAGAGCCAAAAGCAGTTCAGTTCCAACAGGAGCATTTCCATGGATACCAGCCACAAAACGAATCTTTGGTTCTTCAGGCTCTGATATGTTGGGTTTGTTGGAGATTTCAAGAGACCATATATGACGATATTCAGCACTCTGTCCCAAACTTTCAAAAACCAACAACAGAGAGTCAGCAAATAATCAAGCACTATTGTTAATGCTAACTAAGAGTTTTAAGAGGTAACAAAACATGAAAAGCTTTGAAAAGGCTTTAAAGAGTGAATCACTGTGTTAGAAAAGAAAATCAGCTTTTCTTGACCAAAAAAAAGTCACATAAAGTCTCAATTTTAGTCTCAAATTTACTTTAGAATTTATCCAAATTCAGTGATTACAACATTATTACCCTAATAGTCTGTCCTATTTTCCCTAATTGGTATTAATTAGTTAAAGTACATCCTTAAAATGAACTCATTCAATTCTTTCCTTCTGGGTGGGAAGATTTAGAAGGATCACACCTGGCAGTGCTCAAAGTTTGCTCCTGGCTCTGTGCTCAGCGATTACTCCTGGCAGTGCTCAAGGAGACCTTATGTGCAGAGAACCTTATGTGGTCCTGGAGATTGAATAGAAGTTGACCTGATAGAAGGCAAGTGCCTTACCTCATATCATCTCTCTCCCTCACTTTCAATTCTTATCCTAGAAAAAAATTTAAATGCAGAGAATATAGAAAAGCTTACTTAAAATATTTTGAGCTAATGTAAATTAGACACTTTTTACTTTATTATATATGCTATGCCATTATTATAGTAAAAATCATTTTAGGGTACAGGCACTGAATTTGATCCCTGACAACCATCCTGTTCCTAGAGTAAGAATAATATAACATTAATTGCTTGGCCAAGAACTCTGAGCTTAATGCTTACTTTCTTTTTTTTTGATAAATGGGGATATTTATACTAGAAACAAAAAACATGAGTTAGTTTTGAAAAAAATTAATAAAGAAAAATAGAGCTTTCTCATGATGATATTTTATATTAAATTTCTCTAATGGTAGAATACTAAAACTGCCCTGTGTTCCATCATTGGCAGCTGTTGCACATATATATGCATATAAAATTATATTACAGTGATTAGTGGCACTGCTAATATTGTTTCAAGACTACAAAGTTGCCACACCACATCTATCACAATTTCAGTTTCCCCCCACTGTCTCTAGATCCTGTCTCTTCTTCTTGCCCCACACTTAGTGAACTCAGTTCTGTTCTTTTCAAACTCTGTCATCACTATCACTATTTTTATCCTTACTATGTTTCTTTATATTTTACAGAAGAGGTGATTTGGTATTTGTTCTCCTTTTGACTCACTTTTACTCAACTTGATACCCTATAATTCCATCCAAAT
The DNA here is from genome assembly GCA_004027635.1 of Crocidura indochinensis. Lineage (NCBI taxonomy): Eukaryota > Metazoa > Chordata > Mammalia > Eulipotyphla > Soricidae > Crocidura > Crocidura indochinensis. Next base: position 11,567 of record PVKC010023969.1, on the reverse strand, counting down.
AGCAGTAAATTACAACTTTTTCTAGTACCTATGTAGTAATCAATTATATATATATATATATATATATATATGCCATAACTTTATCAACTCATTTGACCTTGGTTACTCAGTTGTTTCCCCAGATCTTGGCTACTGTTAACAATGTTAAATAAACATCGGGGTGCAAGTATGTTTTTGAGTGAATTTTTTGTGCTTATGGGGTAAACATCCAGAAGTTGGATCATATGAAGTCTCCAGGCTATTTTCCATATTAGTTGAATCAAATGACATTCCCATGAACAGTGGGGCGAACATTCATCATTCATTTTTCCTCATGTACCTGGCAGCATTGGCTGTTTCTATTCTTTTTTGGGGCGAGAAGGGTGCACAACCAATGTTGCTCAGGAGTTACTCCTGGCTTTATACTCAGAAATCACTTCTGGCAGTGTTCAAGGAACCATATAGGATGCCAGGATTCATACATGGTTAGCTGTGTACAAGGCAAATGCCTAACCTATTGCTTTGACCCCTTATTTATTTTTGCTTCTATTTTCTTCACTAATGGTATGACTCACTGACAATGTTGACTGACAAGTCAACATAATGAATTAAACGTGTCTACCTCAAAATTTTTAATGAATTTAGGTAAATATCAAGGCCTTTAATTAATTTTGAATTAATTTTTGTGTATGATATTAGGAGTCTAGATTAATTTTGCACTGGCTAATCACTTTTCCCAACATCATTTGTTATTAAAAAGAGGCTTTCCTTATTCCATTTCATCCACCTATCTCCTCTATTGAAGATTATCCAGCCATATAACTGAGCATCTGTCTCTGGGCTCTAGCTTTATAATATGCTATAAAGTCGAAGGGAGAGAAGCTTCCCATTTTCTTTTTTTTTTAGGTGTTGCATATTTGGAAATATTTCATGAAGAAATGGTTTGTGAACTGGAAGGCTTAAAAAACCTAAGTAAGGGGCCCGGGAGATAGCATGGAGGTAAGGCGTTTGCCTTTCATGCAAAAGGTCGTCGGTTCGAGTCCCGGTGCACCATATGGTCCCCCGTGCCTGCCAGGAGCGATTTCTGAGCATGGAGCCAGGAGTGGCCCCTGAGCACTGCCGGGTGTGACCCAAAAACCAAAAATAAAAATAAATAAATAAATAAATAAATAAATAAATAAATAAATAAATAAATAAAACGCCAATAAAAAAAAAAACCTAAGTAAATGGATAGCAAAATACATCCATTTTTCGTTTATTTTTAAATAAGTATATCTATATGTCCTATATAGCACCAAGGTGCACAATATTAAAACATGAACTGGGCAGAAATAATCAGAAAATTAGCTATGAAGGCCAGGAAGATATTATGTTTTGCAAACTGGATTCCTGGGTTTGATCTCCAGCATCTCATGGTCCCCTGCACATTACTGAGTGTGGTCTAGAATAAATTAAAAACAAAAAAAAATTTAATCAATTGAGAAAGATAGGTAATTGATATTGTCAAATTAAATATGACTCTCCATTATGGACATTATAAACAAGTATTCAAAGAGTTGAATTGACTGTCAAAATGGAAAGACCATGGAGCCAGAGAGATAGCACGAAGGTAAGGCATTTGCCTTGCATGCAGAAGGATGGTGGTTCGAATCCCAGCATCCCATATGGTCCCCCCGAGCCTGCCAGGAATCATTTCTGAGCATAAAGCCAGGAGTAACCCCTGAGTGCTGATGGGTATGACCCAATAAACATTAAAAAATTAAAAAAAAAAAAAAGACCAGTGAAGACAATAAAAGAGTGAAAGGCTACTAAGTATTACTTAGGTGTGAAGTAGCATGAGTTTTCTTAAACTTTTCCATCTCCAGCCCCTATATACCCTCTTTTCACCTGAAAAACTTTGACAAGATACTAGATATTTAAGTATATAAAGTGTATATAGGGGCTGGAGTGGTGGCACAAGCGGTAAGGCACTTTATATATAAATCAAACATTAACTGAAAATAATCATAAAATTATTCTGAACTAATTTTTGTTTTGGGGCCTCAGCTGATGGTGCTCAGAGCTTATTCCTGACTCTACACTCAAGGATTTCTCCTGATATTAGATCCCCAAGTGCTCTACTGAACTGCTCCCAGTCCCTCACATTTCATTTCCAATTAAAGAAAAGATTATCTAATATCTTCTAAATGAATGTCTGGCTCCAAACTCTTCCATTACACCCAAAGAGCAAAGCAATATTAAATAAGAATATGAATTGACAACTGAGAAGTGGAAATGGTGATTTAATTTTACATTTCATAGACACTTGGGTCATACACTGCTTACTTAACAATGAATTCTCCCTTTGTGGTCCTTGTCAAAGTTTCCTAAACTTCATGTGCTAGGTTTCCAAGCAAAGGTGCTTCAAAATAAACTTCATTCCTCTATACATTCCATTCCCAGTATTTCTAAAAACTCTAAAGATTACGCGGTACAGCTAGAGCTAAGTACCACGTTTAAGAACATGGAGAGAGTAAAAAAAGACAAAAACCTACTTGGTAAGATTTGTGATATGTGGATAGTTCATCACCAGTCCTCTCAGAAACTCTGATAAATCTTTGTATGAATGGTATCGGTAGAGCGCCAGATTTGAGGAGGAGCGTAACATGAGAGTTTCCAAGCCATTCTCAGCTGAAAGATCTTTTATTAAAGTTTCAAACTCTTTAGTATTTGGATCACTGGCATCAACACTGTGGGTGCTTTCCCCCTTTCCTTTCTTTGATTCATTGTTTGCATCTGATGAAGATCGCACAAGTGTGAAGTTGACCTGAACAGCACCTTCATTCTTGACAGTCACATTCTTGGTAAATGGATTATACCTGTAATAAAGGAAACAGGTCAGCCACACTTCTCCAGTCAGAGATCCTAGGCCAGGGGTCCTCAAACTTTTTAAACAGGGGGCCAGTTCACTGTCCCTCAGATCGTCGGAGGCCGGACTATAGTAAAAACAAAAACTACGAACAAATCCCTATGCTCACTGCATGTATCTTATTTTGAAGTGAAGAAACAAAATGGAAACAAATACAGTATGTGGCCCGCGGGTCGTAGTTTGAGGACCACTGTCCTAGGCACTGGAGGAAAAGAGGTGTGCAGGTAATGTGTGAGTCCGTGAGAAAAGTAGCCCATATCTTGGTGTAACATCTTAAATTTATGATAACTGAATGTGATCTTATTTTATCGAATTTTCTTGCCGCAGTAGTTTTTCTCAAACTCCTCCAAAATCAGAAACATAGAGAAAATCAGAACAAACACACCATTACTCATTGATATGATGCTCTACTATATCCTCTTATGGATCACAAAATAACTGAAAATCACTTTTTTTTAAAGATAACAAATAAGTTTGTTCATGTACATTACCTTACTTAAATAAATTCAAACTAACTCTTGAAAAATAATGTGCTAGTGAAAGGAGGAAAACAACCTATAGTAAATTAGACTTATCAAAACATAAAAAAAGAAAACAAAACCAACGGGTTTCAGATGGTCCAATTCTAAGCTCTTTACAAAGGAGAAATAAATTCATTTATTCCTCTAAGGAAGATTTAATTTTCTTTTTTTAATAAGTAAATCTCTGTGAAAATAAAATTTATTTTATTAATTTTTTTTGAGGCACACCCACCCAAAAGAGTCACAACTAGCTCTGTACGCAGAAATCATTCCTGGAAAGGATCAGGGGACCACGTGTTGGGAGCCAGAAATTGCTCTTGGATTGGCCACAAACAAGGTAAGTACCCTACCCACAATCATATCACTATGGCCCCCATACATTTTATTTTTATATTTTAATATGGCAATTTTTTTTTTTTTTTTTTTGGTTTTTGGGTCACACCCGGCAGTGCTCAGGGGTTACTCCTGGCTCCATGCTCAGAAATTGCTCCTGGCAGGCACGGGGGACCATATGGGGCACCGGGATTCGAACCGATGACCTTTTTGCATGAAAGGCAAACGCCTTACCTCCATGCTATCTCCCGGGCCCCAATATGGCAATTTTTAAATAATTAGAAAAAATAAATATTTCACTTAAGTGACAAGGCAAACAGAGTATCAGTTTCTGCCAACTTAAAGGCTTGTAAAAGGATGAGCATGTCCAACAGCATTTATGGGACAACAAGACTAGAAGTACACAAACAAGGAGTCTATTTTCAAACTAACTGGGGACTTCCCAGAGTTATTATTCATAAGAAAATAATATGGTCAGAGATGTCTTTACATCTACCAGGAGATATGAAGGAAGAGGGTACAGAGACTACTGTCCAAACTGTAATTTTAGGTTTATTCCATCTAAACATTCATTTGCATGCCACTAAGGGCGAGTCCAGTGTGTGTCTAGCATTTATTTAATTCAAGGTTGCTTAACAACTCTTTAGGCTTTTTGACAATCATCTTCCAGAAGGAACTACATTTGTCTTATCACCAGTACATGATTTTGATTGTACTGAATAACTCACCCTCGAGCAGATGCTGTGATTTTATAAGTTCCTGGAACCAAAAGACGCCAGTAATCTCCTTCCTTGTAAGTTGTCACCGGATGGTTAATTTCAGCAACACTAATGGTGGCATTTAGTATACCCCTGCCATCAGTGGCATCCAGAACAAATCCTTTCACACCTTGATGAACCTGAAAAAGTAAAAGGGCACCCAGATTTCAATAGGTAAATTCATTTAATTGTTTTAAATGTTACCTGTTTGTAAAAAAAAAAAAAGTTAGAAATTATAGACATATCTAAAGAGCATTCTGTTGAACATCTGCTAATTTAAATAGCTGTATCAGTTGCAGTCGATCTCTTTAGAGTATAAAAAATATATGCTGCTAAGATTTTACATTATTTGAATTGGAGATTTCTGAAACTTCTTGATCACCAAATTTAAACCAATGTTGCCTTGTATTTTTACAACAGGCTGGATAATGACCCTTTTCCATTTCACCATATTGGTTAAAAAAAAAGAGAGAGAGAATTAAGTTGTATTTTTGGCATTGTTCTTTGTGTTCATAATGTAAATCTTCATTAATCAAGGTTTTCTAAAGGCAAGTCTACATAGGTCTGTAGTTTTTTCACCTTGCCATCTTAGAAAAAGCATTTCAAATGTATTAAGAGCACAGGTGATAATTTCCAATTTTCTGTCCTTTTTGAGGAATCCTGTTGTGTGTTGCAGTAGCTGCAATAAATTCTATTCTCAGTTATCTTCTTTAAAAAAAACACTTTATAGCAACCTTGCAACATACAATTATCTGTAGATGTCAAAGGTAAGGAGAAAAGAGTAAAGATATCTGATATTTGAGGTTCTTGGTGGCAGATGAGGCATCAAACTGTACATTTAAGCTGACCTTGTAAAAGGGTAGCAATGATAGACTCAAACTGCTTGTGTCTCTGCCAAGCTTGTTATATGGCTTTTAAGTTAACCAGATGATCACTATTTTCCTCTATATGTCTATTCAGTCTGTCATCTTTATTTAAGTCCTGATGAAGATCCTCCATTAAAAATAGAACTAGGGGCCCGGGAGATAGCATGGAGGTAAGACATTTGCCTTTCATGCAAAAGGTCATCGGTTCGAATCCCGGTGCCCCATATGGTCCCCCGTGCCTGCCAGGAGCGATTTCTGAGCATGGAGCTAGGAGTAACTCCTAAGCACTGCCTGGTGTGAACCCCCCCC
>PVKC010023968.1:0-17046 GCA_004027635.1 Crocidura indochinensis | reverse complement strand
TGCATGAAAGGTAAACGCCTTACCTCCATGCTATCTCCCGGGCCCCTATTTCTGGTTTTTAATATATTTATATACATCAAGTTTCTGTTCATTGTATTTATCATTTTCGAGCATTAAAATTAAAATACTTTTGCACATTTAAAATTGCTGACTTTTGGGACCAGAGTGAGAGCACAGCGGTAGGGCATTTGCCTGGCAAGTGGCTGACCAGGACCAACGGTGGTTCAAATCCCAGCATCCCATATGGTCCCCTGTGCCTTCCAGGAGTGATTTCTGAGCAAGAGCCAGAAATAAACCCTGAGCGCTGCTGGGTGGGACCCCAAAACAAACAAACAACAAAGAAAGATTGCTTACTTTAGACAAGTGTGAACTCAGATTCAGGCTATTGGGCAGGAAAAGGGAGCTTTACTAGTGTCAGTTCAGTTAAAAAGGATGTAATCCTTTTCTATTCATCTTCATGCTCTCTAGAATATTAGTAGATTGGCTGTAACTGAATTGATAGTGCCTGTCATGTCCCTCTAAATTAAATTACAATCAGATAACATGAAAAATTGTGTCCTTGGTTTGCTGTTGAGGTACATTTACATATGTTTTAGGCTGTTAATAGTTTATAAATGCTTTCATTATTTATTAGTGGTATTCTATAAATATTTAACTTGTCTAAGTTATTCTTTTCAGATACAATACAGTAGTTAAATTTTTTGTCAAATTTTTGTGTAAGAATTAAAATTTGTGCAGTGATTAACTGACATGATCTTTTACTGCAAAGTAGGCTACATTTTAATCTAGACAAGGCTATTTTGGTATATTTTTCCCACCACGCTTTGTCTTTTTAGATTGAATTACTGAGCTTTTTTCCCCCTTTGTTTTGTTTGTTGTGGTTTTGATGTTTTTTTTCCTTTCAGCTAAAGGAGCAGCCAAGTGGTTTTCAAGAAGTGCTAAAGTGCACTGACTGTGTCATGATGACTGGTGCCTCAGGGAGGGTCATGATTCCTGGATACAGGATCGACCTGGTCCTGGATGTCACTTCAAGCAGTCAGATCGTGGGGAAAAAGCCTTGTCTAATGGCTAGCCTTCCTCAAAGTCTGATGCTAGTCATCTCGGAAGGCCTCAGAAAAAAAGTTAAAGGTGAGCAGAGTAGACTGTAGTTCTCTCTGGGGGCTATGACAATTTGTTGGAGAATATGATTCAACAGACATTTACAACCCAACCTGACAAGTCCAGGTTCAATTGGTAATTAATTTTAGCATATAGATTTGCTGATGATTATCAAACTCCAACTTGTAAATTAGATACTATCCTCTGAACTTTAAGATTTATGAAGGGAGGAGTATTTTGAGGGTGCCCTCACAACCATAGGTTGATCTTAAATGGAAGACTAATCCATTAGCAACCTAAGACTTGTCTGTTATGTTAAATAGAAGTAGCCTACTATCTATTATAGAGTTAACCTACTATTTATTATTTGTCACTTTGGTTACAAAATAACACAATTAAGTATTTAATGATAAATATTTTGCTGGTGAGTTATTCTATCAGTTATAGCTATTAGTTATAAGTTAGACTACTAGGTTTCTGAGAATGGAAAGACAAATTTGCGTTTAATTTTTCTTTTTTATGTTTTCTTTTGTTTTTTGTTTTTTGAGCCACACTCGATGACGCTCAAGGGTTACTACTGGCTTTGCACTCAGAAATTGCTCCTGGCTTGGGGAATTATATGGGATGCCAAGGATTGAACCACAGTCCGTCCGTGCAAGGCAAATGCCCTACTGCTGCGCCATTGCTTCAGCCCCTAATTTTTCTTTTTTAATTTAAAAAAAGCAGTCACCTTTGAAGCAGTCTGCATTTTTGTAACTTTTATTTTACTGTATTCAACCTAAGGAATATTAACATTTTCTCACTTGAATAACATTTTTAATGCCATACAGAAAACTCAGCGATGTTTTGAGCATTTTGTTTTGATGGAATTTTATTCTAGGTCTCTCTGTAGAACTTAATTTAGAAATTATTTGTGTTGCTCTTGCATGAAAATTAAACATACAAACACAAATGTAAAAAAAAATAAAGATGAGGTAAAAAGCTTTTTATTGTTTCAAAGGAAAATTGATATTTTTTTCCCTCCATACTATGCCTTTTTAAAGACAGATTTTGGTTCTTTTATCCTATAGGGTCTCTAGTGTAAAGGTTTAGTTATACCTGATTGTCAAGTAGTAACAGTTGTGAAAAGAACATTAAATGAATGAATAACAAAACATGTGTTATATAGGCTAATAACTAAGACTTACTTAAATTGCTGGGCCATTATGTCCTGACACCTGGAGTATATCCCTAGACTTTGAAATTGTGTTGTTACTTTCATTAGATCCTTCTTTTCGTTTTGGTTGAATGTCAGGCATTCAATACACTCTTGGTGTAGTACTAGAGGGACCATGTCATGATGGGAGTGAAATGTGTGCTTCAGGGCCCGGAGAGATAGCACAGCGGTGTTTGCCTTGCAAGCAGACGATCCAGAACCTAAGGTGGTTGGTTCGAATCCTGGTGTCCCATATGGTCCCCCGTGCCTGCCAGGAGCGATTTCTGAGCAGATAGCCAGTAGTAACCTCTGAGCACCACCGGGAGTGACCTAAAAACCAAAAAATAAGAAATGTGTGCTTCAGTTCTTGGAACTGGTTCCTATTAGGTTCTTTCCACCATAAGTATGAAAAATTTAGTTAATTTTTTGTTTTTGTTTGTTTGTTTTTGGTTTGGGGGCCACACCCAGTGATGCTCAGGGTTTACTCCTGGCTATCCGCTCAGAAATTGCTCCTGGCTTGGGGGACCATATGGAACCCCGGGAATTGAACCTTGGTTCGTTGTAGGTTAGCGCATGCAAGGCAGATGCCATTACCGCTTGCGCCCCCCACTCAGACCCCAATTTTAGTTGATCTTTAATGAAGTAAACAGAAGTATGTTACCAGAGAGAATGTATTCAGGTATTTTATGTTTGAATTTTGGGCCTCACCCTGTGATGTTCTGGGGTTACTCCTGGCTCTTTGCACCCAGGAAACCCCTCCTATCAGTGCTCATGGAACCATATGGGATGCCAGAGACTGAACTAAATCTGCTATGTGCGAAACAAGTGCTTTACCTGCTGTACTATTTCTCCAGCTCTGATAATATATTCAGTTTAATTAAACACTTAATGATCGAACTTTAGTGATAATTCAGACAGGAGGTTAGGTGCTAGGATCATGAATTCAGGGAGAGATATTGATAAATATTTAAGATAGTGTAAGAAGTAAAATGCTATAGCATGAACTGGAAATGTTTTAGATGAAATTTTTGCAGAGTCAACTTTACTAAGAAGATGGGTGTAAATCCTACATGATTTTGAAAAGAAGCTGGGTTGGGTGACGGAAAGCTTATTATATATCTTAGGATAACTTACTGCGTGAAAGAAAGTTGTGTATGTAGGACATGAGACAGGATCAAGTGGCATTACTACACTATAGTCTGCTGAGGAATTTGTACTTAGCCTTGTTAGTTTGATGGTAGTCATTAGAGTTCTCTTTGTTAAGCAGTTGATTGATTAATGGATTGATTGGTTTTTGGGTCACAGCTGGCAACGCTCATGGGTTACTCCAGGCTCTGCATCAGAAATTGCTACTAGTAGGCTCCAGGGACCATATGGATTGCCGGGAATTGAACCTGAATTCTTCCCAGGGTGGCCGCATGCAAGCATATGCTATCTCTCCAACCCCAGTCATTAAAGTTCTTATTGGTAGAGGTGATCAGACTTGAAGGTTATAAAGATCGTGGCAATACTGTGGAATACAAGCAGATATTTTTGGCAGACCCCCCTCTTTTAATAACTGTCTTGTAAAAAGGAGACTATTGTCTGTGGGTCATTATATATAAAAAAAATAAAGTGATTTGGAATACTATATAATGAGAAAAGGAATGAACTACAGACATTTGAGTAATCTTAAAAATATTAATATAGTAAAAATCCTTTTTTACACATTAATCTATTAAGTAGGCTAGTGATTGTTGGGGGGACTTAGAGTTAATGAGTGAGGATATTTAGAGGATTTGAAATCTTAAAACTTCTAATGGTGATAATAGTGCTTTTTAAGAAATTGGAAATGGATACTTAAAATGGGTCAAATGTGTTTATCACAGGCAAACTATAGCTCAAGAAAGTTAATTAGATCTAATCTTTGAAGTTTGTTGGAGTAAAATGTTAAAAATTATTTCTAGGGGCCCGGGAGATAGCATGAAGGTAAGGCATTTGCCTTTCATGCAAAAGGTCATCGGTTCGAATCCTGGTGCCCCATATGGTCCCCCGTGCCTGCCGGGAGCAATTTCTGAGCATGGAGCCAGGAGTAACCCCTGAGCACTGCCGGGTGTGACCCAAAACCCCCCCCCCAAAAAAAAAATTTCTATATTGTTGATTGCCAATTATTCTTTTCTCTGAATAAATTTAAACTAAGAGCCAGTTAGTATTGTATTTTTAAAAAGGAATGCTTTCAAATTAAAATTGAAAGAACTATTTAAAATAAATTAGGTTAATATATTTTTTTACACTTCACTTAGATCAGGGGCCCAGTTCACTGTCCCTCAGACCTTTGGAAGGCCAGACTATAGTAAAAACAAAAATTACAAACAAATTCCTATGCACAGTACATACATCTTATTTTGATGTGAAGAAACAAAATGGGAACAAATACAATATGTGGCTTGCGGGTCGTAGTTTGAGGACCATTGATTAGATATTTATAATTTCTCTCTCTTTTTTTTTTTCTTTTGTTTTTGGGTTACACCTGACAGTGTTCAGGGGTTACTCCTGGCTCTACGCTCAGAAATCGCTCCTGGCAGGCTTGGGAGACCATATGGGATGCTGAAATTTGAACCACCGTCCTTCTGCATGCAAGGCAAATGCCTTACCACCATGCTATCTCTCTGGCCCATAGATACTTATAATTTCTTAAATTTTCTTTTTAAATATTAAGAGAAATAACAAAATGCTTAGGTTACCTAAAAACATAAAAAAGGTAGGAAAAGCTTGAGAAATTAATTTTCTCTAATAAATAATTACTACTTTATAAAAAAAATTCAAAGTGTGGATTTTAATATATGAATTGTTACTCAGTTTTTGTTTTGGATCATAGCTAGTAGTGGTGGTGGTGAGGCCTCATGGTGCTGAGTTTGGGGAAATATCATGCATTACTGAGAATAGAGTCTGTTGAGTTGTGTCTCGGTTCTGTTTGTTTAATCTTTTTTTTATTGTAAGAATTTATTCAAGAGACAAAATTGATCAACATATTGAGGTGAACTAACAACATAATATAGTAGCATGACATATAATGTAATATAATTAATATAATATATATAATATAATAATATAATAATACATTTCTGATTAAAACACAATTTTTTTATCGTAATGGCTTACATTATTGGAGGCATTTTTATTTTCACAAATCTTTTTTTTTTTTTTTTTTTTTTTTGGTTTTGGTTTTGGTTTTGGTTTTGGTTTTTGGGTCACACCCGGCAGTGCTCAGGGGTTACTTCTGGCTCCGTGCTCAGAAATTGCTCCTGGCAGGCACGGGGGATCATATGGGGCACTGGGATTCGAACCAATGACCTTTTGCATGAAAGGCAAACGCCTTACCTCCATGCTATCTCCCGGGCCCCTCTTTTTACAAATCTCACACAGTGATATTTAAGGTACACAGTGACAATAAATAAGGGCTTTTCCACTACCAGTGTTATCCTCCTTTCATCCCTGTTCCCAAGCATGTGTCCCTTATCTCCCTCCTTTATCCCCAGAATGCTAGTGTATCTAAAAGCATATATGCAGTTCCAGATATTTTTACTAGTGGTTTCTTAAAGGTTTATAGTAAAAGAACTGTAAAAACAATGTTAGAGTGGCAATTATCTTTTGCACGGGCTCACCAAAGTCTGGGGTTCATGGAAAGGAAAACTTTGGCCTAAGTACAAGGAGACCCTACCCCTGAAGTTTCCTGACATAAGACTATTTCTAGGCTCCAGGCAAACTAATTTGTCCAATCCTGGTTATTGTCTATAGTGCCCATACAGTTATATTTTTCACAGTCTCTGTTGTTGGTATCATGTTTCTGTACTGAAGATCCTGGAATCTGTATATCCTACATTGAAGTCAGGATGGTGCGGAGCAGTGTCTAATTTCAAATCACAATTGAAGGGCAATGCAGAAAGCCCTGTCCAGTATGCAGGTCGTTGTTGTTTAAATCTTCTCAGTATTAAGGGAAGACTCCTTTGAGTAAATCAATGTCAGAGCAGCAGTAGAGTCTTCCCTGGTAGAGGATTGCTTCCAAGTGATGTCATAAACAACTTTGGATGTTTCGTAGATGACTTCCCTGGTTGTGTTTGCTTAATCTTAAATTAAAAATTGAAAAATTGAAAAACTATAAAGTACCTTGGTAGGTATGAGGTGGCACACATGGGTAGTATTTAGGGGATGTGAGTTTGGAAATGAGTGTAGGAACATTGGTGATGAAAGTTGACACTCAAATGAGATTGGAGTTGAAATATTATATGCCTAAAACTTATTGGGGCCCGGGAGATAGCATGGAGGTATGGCCTTTGCCTTTCATGCAAAAGGTTATCGGTTCGAATCCCGGTGCCCCATATGGTCCCCCGTGCCTGCCAGGAGCAATTTCTGAGCATGGAGCCAGGAGTAACCCCTGAGCACTGCCGGGTAAATCGTGGGTTTTTTTTTTTTTTTTGGTTTTTGGGTCACACCCGGCAGTGCTCAGGGGTTACTCCTGGCTCCATGCTCAGAAATTGCTCCTGGCAGGCTCGGGGGACCATATGGGATGCCGAGATTCAAACCACCGACCTTCTAGATGTAAGGCAAATGCCTTACCTCCATGCCATCTCTTTGGCCCCAACCATGGTTCTTTAAATTAAAAAAATTTTTTTTAAAAAGACTACAGAGCAAATGGAAATGACTGATTTCAGTTAAGAATATTGATTGAGGGGCTGGAATGATAGCACAGCAGAATGGCATTTATTTGCCTTGCAAGTTGCTGATCTGGGACGGACCTGGGTTTGGTTGGAGTTTAGGGTAAGAAGTCTATTAAGAAAATCTATTTATGCATGTAGGTTTTGTTTGGTTAATGAAAATACTTTAAAATAAGTAGTGCTGTTTGTATAGCTCTGCCTCTCTACTTAAGACTCTCATAATTAAACACACACACACACACACACACACACACACACACACACACCCACGATACTGGTACTGAACCTGGGTTGATCACAAGCAAGGTGAACGCCCTACCCACTGTACTGTAACACACACACACACACACACACCCTCCCTGAATATCATTCTTTTTTCTTGATTGTTTTTTTTATTTTTAAGGTTTGGAGAGAGAGTTGACTGCACTCTGCAGGCTCGGAGGACTATATGGAATGCCAGGAATCAAACCCCTGTCTGTCCCTTACTACTGTGCTATCAGTCTGGCCCGAGGGAAAGCTTTCTGTTTTTCACCATTCTTAGGATGTTAGTAATGGGTTCATCGAATGTGGGCTTTATTATGTCGAGGGCTGTGAGCTCTATTCCCAGTTCATTGGAATTATTTTTAATTACCAGTGAGTTTTTAATGTTGTCAAAGGGTTTTTCAGCAGGTTTTTGTTTTAATTTTTGTTTTGGAGCATATCTGGCAATGCTCAAGGGATACTTCCTGGGATGAATTACACTTGGTCATGATGAACTATTCTCTTAACATTGTTGGATTTGATTTGGTTTGATTCGTTAATAGTTTGTTGAGGGGGTTTTATATTTATTCTCATCAGGGTTATCGATTCATAGTTTTCTTTCTATATTGCTGTTTTTGGCTTAAGAATTAGAGAGGGCCCAAAGTGATAGCACAGTAGGTAGGGTGTGTGCCTTGCCAGAATTTGGTCCCTTGAGTTCTCCTTATGGTCCACCAAGCCTACCAGAGGTAATTTCTGAACTCCAGCCCTCTAACCCTTGCTGGGTGTGATCCTTAAAACAAACAAACAAACAAACAAAGGAATTAGAATGATAGTGATCTTAAAGAATATGTTTGACTCCCAAGTATGTATTTTTTGGACTAGTCTGAGAAGTCTGTATAAGCCTTTATTTCTTCCTGGTTTAGTATTGAAAGATTGTATGATCTAGAACGCCCCTTTGGAACTTAGTCTGTGTGAAGTTCTGCCTGTCCAGGGAGTTTCTCTTACTTTTCAATTAACTTCTACCTTTCAAAAAATTTTTTTTCTCCACTTTGGAGTAAACTTGGCAGATAGTATTGTCTTTTAACACGGTGATCTGTGTAGTTTATTCTATAGCGTTAGAGCCAATAGCAGGATTTATGTTGAAATGTCTGATGAAAGCCTAATAGAGAGATTTAATTTTATTGAATGCATTCTTCATGGCCAGTATCTGTTTGGAATTTAATTTTTGATACTTTGCCTTTTCGTTATGTTTTGTTTTTGGTGTTTGTATTTCTTCATTCATTTTATTTTTTTCAATTATGTCTTTAAGCTTGCCCTTGGAATTCTTTCTTTGAGAAATTCCATCTTTAAACTCATGTTATCTGTTTAGCTTTCTATTATTCTCCAAATGGTGCTGCGGTTTTATTTTTATTTTTATTTATTTTTTTGTTTGGTTTTTGAGTCATACCCAGCGGTGCTCAGAAATTGCTCCTGGCAGGCACGGAGACCATATGGAATGCTGGGATTTGAACCATCATCTGTTTGCATCGCTGCATACAAGGCATGCCCTACTGCTGTGCTCTCTCTGGCCCCCCCTGTGTTTTGGTTTTAGTGTAGGATTTCTCTTTTGTTTCTCTGGCAGTGTGGGAAAACTAAAGGCGGTGACTGAGGAAATTTTAAAAAGAAATTAAAAGGAAAAGAAAACCTAGTTCCATCAGTGTTGCCAGTGAAGGTTCAGAGTCCTGAGAAAGAACTGTACTCTGCTCTTTGCTTTGTTCATGTATCCTCTCAATTGCCTCATACTCAAGCCAGAACTACGGTAGTTGTTTTGTTTTGACCCAGAACTCTCATAGCCTCTGAAAGTTGCACTGTTATTTATATAGTCCGTCCCTCTTATCCGATCCAGTCTCTTTTTGGTAATGGTACCTGGTGTGTTCCTCCCTGGTGGATCCATCTCTTCAATTTGTTCAAAAGCCAGAAACTTTCACCTTCACAGATAAATCAGTACATGTATCTCACAGGCAAATGGACCAAGAAGTGAGGACGCCTTTTTCTATTTTTTTGTTTCTGATTTTGGGCCCCACCCAGTGGTGCTCAAAGGGTTACAGATTACTTCTGGCTCTGCATATAAAATCTCTCCTGGTGGGGCTAGGGGGACCATTGGGATCAAACCACATTGGCTGTATGTAAATCAAATGCCATACCCACTATACTGTAGCTCTCTGGCCCCATGATGAGGCCTTTTGTTTTTGATAAGTAGTTGTTATTTTGTTCACTTAACATGGAACTTGTCATGTCTTGTATCACCATTTTCTGGAAGTCTTCAGTATTTATGAATTTAAAGGAATTGCTTTCCCTATCAACTGCTACCTAGATAATTACATAAGATATATGGCAAGGTGATATTAATAAAATTAGTCATTTAAACTAATATAGAAAACCCTCATTTATATGTAAATAGTAACTTTTTATTAATACAGTTTTAAGAAAATTGTAACATGATATTTAAAATTCATTGGACTAAAGCACGCTGATTATGATCTTACGATCCTATGGCCACTGGTACCATAGTTATTAGAAAGTTATTATTGGGAGCCCGGAAGATAGCATGGAGGTAAGGCGTTTGCCTTTCATGCAAAGGTCATCAGTTCAAATCCCGGTGCCCCATATGGTCCCCCGTGCCTGCCAGGACCAATTTCTGAGCATGGAGCCAGGAGTAACCCCTGAGCACTGCCAGGTGTGAACCAAAAACCAAAAAAAAAAAAAAAAAAAAAAAGTTATTATTGAATAACATGTAATTTATCCAGTTTTTAAAATTTGTAATTCTTGTGAACCAGACATGACTCAGTGGTAGAACTAATATATGACTTCCATATATGAAGACCTGGGTTTAATACCTTTATTGTCAGTATATAAACACTTAAATTAAAATACTAAAATTTATTGTTGTCATTAGGTGTTCCAGTTTTGATTACTGAGCAGTGATTACTTGAACGTGCATTGTCTAAACATAATGTTTTCTGACATGTTGTCAAGTCTCTAATATGAAGATAATAATAGCTTCCCCACTGGCATTTTATAAATACATGAAAACTCATAGAATGGTACTTGACACATAGTGCTCAGGAAATGCTATTCTTAATATTTGTTTTGTTTTATTATTTCATTGCCCATATAGTTGAGAATTGGAAGATAATCTCAGAAATGAGGGAAGTACATTAAATTTTTTATTATAATTCTGTGGGATTTTTTTTTTTTTGAGCCACACCCAGTGATTCCTGACTTTGAGCTCAGGTATTATTCCTAGTGGGCTCAAGGAACCAAACCAGTTCTGGCTGCATAGAAGACAAAACCCTAACCCACTGTATTATTGCTCTGTCCCTAATTCCATGTTTTATAATGATTTCTCACGAATGTAATTACAGCTCCATACTCATCATGAGTGTACCCATCTTCCTCCCCAAGGACCCTAATACCTCCTCCCTTTCTGCCTCTTTTCAGTGAGTAAAAGTAATGGGAGTAGGGAAGCATCTGTAGAACCATTCTGTTTTTTTATTTTTATTATTTTTTGTTTTGGGGCCACACCCAGCTGCACTCAGGACCTGGCAGGCTCAAGAGACCACATGGGATGTCAGGGATTGAACCATGTGCAAGGCAAGGTGCTGTGCTATCGCTCCAGCCCCTTAATTTTTTTTTTTAACTAACTATGAGATATGCTAAGTAGTGGCTTTAAAACATTTGATTCAAAAATTACTTTTTTTAAAATGTTAATTTTATAAGTGCAGCTTTTAATTTTGGAGAGGGATAGGTGTTTTTGGACTACACTCAGAAGTGCTCAGGGGGGCCTTCAGTACTGTGAATTGAAATTGGGTAAGTTGCTTTAAGTGTAAATTACATTTTTTGTTGTAATGGTTGTAATACAGTGTAAGAGCACATAATAAGAATTTAAATCTTGAGTTTATACTCTCAAATACTACATTATACTGCGTACTTTCATAAGTTACTGAAAGTCTCCTACTTAAGTTTTAATCACTTAGAAATGGGAGTTATAATAGTTCTTGTCTCATGATTTAATTTCGAGATTAAATGAATATACATAGAGTCTAGAGCAATGCTTGTAGTAATAGTATACTGTTAAGTTTTGTGCAGTTCTCAGAAAGTTTCCCTGAACCTTTTTCCTTCAAATATTCAGAAATAAAAATTCTGATTTTGGGCTAGCCATTAGCGTGTGTTTCTTTTGGTACTCCTGGACCAGGCTGTTTGAGTACCACAAAGGTTACTCCCATTGACTTAAGTATGTCTCACACTAGGTAAGTACATAAAAATGAAGAGTGAGGGGCCAGAGTGATAGCAATTACAGATAGGTTGTTTGCCTTGCTTGTTGCCTATCTGGATTCTATCCCCTGCATCCCATATGGTCCCCACACTTGCTAGCAGCGCTGCTGGGTGTGGTCCCCAAACCAAAAAAGTATGTATATGTGTGTATACTGTAATGAAATATTTCTTAAAATTACATATTTACTCATCATTTTTGTTTTTATTTATTTATTTTATTGTGACTGAAGTTCATTACACTTTGTTTGGTTTCCCTTGATGGCTATTACATATGAGAGAGGTTATATGGTATCTGCCCTCTTTCTAATGTACTTTCATAGCATGATACCCTATAGTGTAGTAGCAAAACACAAGATTTCTTTTTTTAATTTGGTTGTTCATAATACACAGATTTCCCCCCCACAGATATAGTTGTTATAGTCATGATTGAGTTATAGTCATACAATGTATAATGTTCACCAACGCATACTTCCAACCACCAATGTCCCCCCCAAGAAGCAAGATTTCTAATAAACGTAGTATTGCATTTTATATTTTCTGTAAAATACGTGTATTCTATATCAATACATATATTCACAACACAGCCACAATATGCATATATATATATATATACACATTATATACTCAAAAGTATATACTCAACATTTGAGTTGTTGACATATTTTGACTAAAGTAGTGGTACAATGAACATAGGTATAAATATATCTTTTTTAAATTACTGTTTTTTGTCTTGGTATAAATGCTAAGGAGTGGAATTGCTGTGAAAAACAGTATTGATCCTTATCTAAAGTATAAATAGAACTCCCAAATGATTTTAGCAATTCTCTTTGTGTATATTCATGGCTATGTCCATTTAATGATATATGATGCTTGTTGGTACTCTTGATGGTAATGAGGTGTCACTTCAAATCACTTTAATGCTTTTATAGATTGCTAAATATTTTAGATTCCTGTTTGGTTGTTAGAAGTGAGAAGAGATATCCCAAAAATCCAAAATTCAGATTGTTAAGATTCATTACCTATAATACGTGCAATATTTAATGTGACAGTATACCTTTGGTCAAGTGCTTTAGCAATGTTTGGGTATAAAGTACTGTATGTTTAAAATTATTAAGAAATGTGGAGATGTTTGAAGCTGTTGTGGAGTAGTAGAAAAAGCACTGACTCGTTGGAGAGATAGCATGGACGTAGAGCGTTTGCCTTGCATGCAGAAGTACGGTGGTTCGAATCCCGGCGTCTCATATGGTCCCCCGAGCCTGCCAGGAGCAATTTCTGAACGTAGAGCCAGGAGGAACGCCTGAGCGCTGCTGGGTGTGACCCCACCCCCCCCCAAAAAAAAAAAAGAAAAAACACTGACTCAACCCCAAGAGTCCAAATCATTATTCTCAGACTTCTTTTCCACATAATAGGAATAGTAAGATTTATGAAGAGCTTTTAAAAAAATGACTAGTTAAAATGATTTTTTTGGAACCAGTGTTAGTTGGATAAAAATAAACAATTCACATACTGTTTTAATTTTAGCTGTATAAACTGGTTTTTTTCCTTTTTAATGATAGGTAACGTGCAGGGGTTTAATATAAGTGTAATTAATATAAATGTCCTACAAGTATAATTTGTTCATAGAAGTAATTTAATATGAGTGCTCTTTGGGGAAAAATAGTTTATGAAAATCTTTTTTGTTCCCTTCTTGCTTTCAGCTCCATTTACCTCTTAATTCTCCTTTGCCTGGAAGTGAATTGACCAAGGAACCTTTTCGTTGGGATCAGAGACTTTTTGCATTAGTGTTGCGGTTGCCTGGTACCATGTCAGTTGAATCAGAGCAGTTGACAGGTGTGCCTTTAGATGACTCTGCAATCACACCAATGTGTGAAGTGACAGGCGGTAAGTTTCTGTTGACTGTAATTCAATGATTTAAAGCAGATTACCTGAAAGTTGCAAAATGTAAAGTTCATAAGCTTCATTTGTTTTTAATCTGTTAATATTAAGATATAAGAATTATCGGGTCCCCACTGGAGGGCTCTGCTGGCAGTTGGGTGGAGATTGGGCTCCTGCTGCCCTTGGCAGGTCGCTTTGTCCACCAGACAGCCCAGCTCCCACCCTTCCTGACATGTGTCTCTGAGGCATCAGAGTCTAACTGCCTGCCCCCATCTCCAGCTGCTCCTCAGGCCTGAAAACCTACAAGGAAGGAGCTTGGGACACAGGTACAGCCGACACTCAGAAACCCATAGCCACTTCAGGGTTCTGAGGCGGCTCCAACTCCAGCCTCTGCCCCTGACAGGTTTTGTGGTTGTAGACCAGAGATGGGGACACATTCAGGTCCTCCTCCAAGGAATCCTGGTGCCCTGGGTCCTTTCCTTATTATGCTCCTGGGTTCTTGAATTGAGGCCAAAATTTACTTTCCTGCACTGTGAATTGCTTTGCAATGTCCTTTGCAGTTCTTTCTCCTTTTCCCAGGGGGAGGGGCATTTGAGGACCCTCAGTGGGGGCGGCCCACGTGCAGTATGCAGTGTAGGATACCTGCCCTTCTCAGTGAGAGGTCCTCTCTCTCCTCCTGCTTTCGCTCTCCCCTCTGTGTATAATAAAGAGATATATAGATATAAATTGATACATTAATAGACTTCTTTCCCCCCCCCACCCCCCTTGGAACTCTTATTAGGAAAAAAAGGCAGTGAAGATGGAAAAATTAGGGACAGGAGAGCTAGCACAGCAGTAGGGATTTGCCTTGCATGCAGCCAATCCAGAACAGACATTGGTTCAAATCCCATATGGGAACATAGTCCCCTTTACCTGCCAGGAGTGATTTCTGAGTGCAGAACCAGGAGTAACCTCTGAGCACCACCGGGTGTGACCCAAACTCCCCCTCTCCCTCAAAAGGGGAAAAACTTACACACACATAAAAAACTAGATATGTGGTTTTGAAATTTTATTAATGAAGGCCTATGATCTAATGCGAATATTATTGGATCTGTTAATGTGCCGTTCTTTTTTGCTCACATATTAAATGCTGGTATTTGAAGTTATTAAACTTGTTTTCTTATCTACAAAGGTTGCCAATGATTTTGAAATGTGACAGTAGTTTTGAGCGTCATCTTATTATCCATGTAATGAATTATGCTTGGTTAAGTATACTTTCCCCAGAGAAAGAGAGATAGATTAGATAAAACAAGCAGTAAGGTCTTAAACAAGTCTTACCTAGCTAGACCCAGGGTATTCACTGTTAAGTAATTATTAACAAAAATCTTCAAATAAAATAGACTCTGAATTTCTATATCATGTGAAATTAACAGGTGGATGATATTTGTATGGCTTTGCATATTAATTACCTATTATAAATAGACATACTATGCATTTTTTCCTCAGGCTTTACAACTTTAGTAGCGACGTTATTCTTGTTTTTATGAAATACTTCAATTCTCATATAAGGAAGTTGTTATTAAATGCCTTGGTCTGGTGTACCACAATTTTCTTGCGGCAGGGACAGCTGACATCATTTCTAGACATAGCCTATCCATTGTAGTAAGCTATAAGTTAAAGAAAAATGAAAAATTTAATTTACCTGCCAGTCCATGGTCCAGTGCACTGATAGGTATTGGTTCACCAGTGTCAGCTACTGAATTTGAAATGGTGAGATACGGTGTGATGCAAAACAAGGTTGGAACAGTGAAAGAAGAAGTAGTCAAGAATAATTGCTCCCCTAGTGATACATTTAGTTATAAGCAATCTGAGATAGATGATTGTGGCGTGGGGAGAGAAAGGTTTAGTTAGGAGAGATAGGAAGTACAAGGATACCAAATTATTAAAGTGTGTAGTAGAAACTTGTCAGAAATTTTGATAACAAGACATTTTTTAATAAACATTTTGTCTTTCCTGGATTAATTAAATTGAACTTTCTTAGCTTCCATAGAGCTGTTGCTCACCTTAGAGATGTTCTTTTAGTTACTAGATTTTACTAAAAGCTAATCGCTGTACACATCTGTGAGGAAGTTGTTTTTACTTTACTGACTTCAGATTCACTATGACTTGATTTGAGAAAAGTTTGGTATACCTGGAGATTTCTGACTATAACCAAGAATAGCCCCCGACAGTGCTAGGGGTGAGAGGAAACAGATTTACTATTTAAGATGCCAGTAATTCAAAAGAGGCTAGATGGAATGCACTCTAAAATATACCTGAAAGCTTTCTCTCTCTCTCTGCCTGTCCCATTTCCCCTATTCTGGTACTATATTTTCATCCCATTCTTTTCTTTTAAATCTTCTAATGTGGATTTAACATAAATAGCTGAGCCTACCAAATTGGTTTTGAAGGTATATACTTTTTGCACACACATAATTATCCTAGGGGCCGGGCGGTGGCGCTGAAGGTAAGGTGCCTGCGCTAACCTAGGACGGACTGCGGTTCGATTCCCCCGGTTCCCCATATGGTCCCCCGTGCCTGCCAGGAGCGACTTCTGAGCCAATAGCCAGGAGTAACCCCTGAGCGTCGCCAGGTGTGACCCAAAAACCAAAAAAAAAAAAATTATCCTAGAAACTTTATGCTTCAATACAAAAGTTATATAGTTTCAGGAATGAGTTTTAACAGAGAACAAGAAAAGCTATACAGGACGATGGACTCCTTTTGTGAAATTGACAAAATTTGACATTTTTAACTTTTAGTTTAATGGATTTTGGTTATTTATCAAGTAACTAAAGTTTATTCTCATTTTTACAAAACATCTTTGTTATTTTATTTCATACAGAGTCATAGCTTATTTTGTCCTGTTCAGCTAATAATATACAGGCTATGGGTTTAGAAAGAATTTCCATAATCACATTTTAATACATTTGTCTTTGGGAGAAAATATGTATTTTCATGTCCAATGATGCGCCAACTCTTAGTTCTGAGCTCAGGAATCACTCCTGAGGACCATATAGGATGCCAGGGATATATAACTTGTTATATATACATAACTTGTATTGGCTACATATAAGACAAGCACCCTGTCTGCCATATATCTCTCAGGCCCGAAACACTTGAACACTTACCTTTTTTTTTTTTTTTTTAAGTTTTCAGGCCACACACTGCGGCGCTCAGGGGTTACTCTTGGCTCTGTGCTCAGAAATCACTTCTGGCAGGCATGAGGGGACCATATGGGATGCCAGGATTCGGACCACCATTGGTCCTGAGTCGGCTGCTTGCAGGGCAAATGCCCTCTTGCTGTGCCCCAGAACACTTACCTTTTAATGATTATATCTTGGGTATATACTTAAATTTCTTGATAGTCTGCTCTTTATATTCTTTTAAAGATTTTGTTTGAATGATCAGCTTTTAAAACATACATTTTTGCATTATTTCAATTTATCAGTTTTGCAATAAATGTTACTTCATATAATCTTTTAAATACTGATTTTAGATTAATTAATAATCATGATTTTCAGGAGACAGGATATTTCCAGATGAAGGTTCTAATGCCGTCTAAGACTTTTTTTTTTTTCCGGCTTTTTTGGGCCACACCCATTTGACGCTCAG
>PVKC010023967.1:0-17054 GCA_004027635.1 Crocidura indochinensis | reverse complement strand
TTCCTTCCTTCCTTCCTTTTGATTTTGGGTCATTCCCTGTGGTGCTCAGGTGTTACTCTTGGCTCTGTGCTCAGAAATCCCTCCTGGCAGGCTTGGGGGACCATATGGGATGCCGGGATTCGAACCACCATTTGTCCTGAATGAGTTTCGTGCAAGGCAGATACTCTACCACTGTGCTAGCTCTCTGGCCCTAATTCATTTATTACTTAAAGCTGTAGAGCTTCCAATGGATGCAAAACTCAGAAAATTCTTCTGTGCTGGGTTAATTTTCTCTTCAGGATGCACAATGATATGATCATGAAACCCCGACAAACCACATGCTCTCTGATGAGTCATTGGTCGCAAAAGGACAAGGAACAATGCATATTTGTCCACTTTTCCTGCCTTAAGCCTCTCCCACCCTCCACTCCAAGGTTTTTCCAACTCCACCCTGACAAGGTGGAATAATTTTGGAACAGTTTTGCAATCGAGATAAAGTTAGAATGACTGTTGCCAGAACTCGGATAATCATCAGGCTTATCTATTCAGTCAGCAATGATTGTGGGTGAGAATGTCCAAATGGATTTTCTTTTTTAATAATTTTCATTGTGATTAAAGTGAATTACGAATCTTTCACAGTAATATTTAAGGTACATAAATTTTTCTCTTTTTCTTTAACTTACCATGAGATGCATACTTTTGTTGCCACTGTTTTTTTATTAAAAAAAATAAAAACAAGTGCAGAGATGTGGTTTCTAGAAGAATGACATTGAGCACAGCCAGATTTCCTTTGACTATTTAAACTGCACTTGCCTGCTTGGTTTCCAGTAACACTACCTAGGTTGGGTCTGCCCTGGTGTTGGTGAGGATGGGCAAACTGACCTGCTCTGTGAGCTCTGTTGATCTTCTTCCCCTCAGTACTTAGGGTTTTAGAACTCCCTCTGCTAGTCATGGCCTGGGCATGTAGAGTGCTAACAAGGTTGTACCTTCTCTCATACAGGATTAACCTAATTAAATCAGCCACAGGGATGATGAGATGTTGGGCCAGGGCCATGTTGTTCTTCTGTTCTTTGCCTTTGCTGGTGAAATAGCTCAAAGACAAGAGAGTGCCAAAACTTTTGGCAATACTTTGTCTCTACTTTACATCAACTCACTATCCCCAGCTGGCAAAAAATATTTGGAAGAACTTTCTTCGGTTAATAAGAGCTAACACAGACTTGCCTGATACTTGTGGTTTGGAGAGTATGGCAACATTTTTTTCTGGGAGAATGCCCAATTGCATTCTCTTGGCTTTGACTGGGCCAAGGCATTAATAAAGATCTTGGGTCCCTAGCTGAAAAGCAGAGTTATTGATCTCTAGACTCTTTCCTTTTTATTTGAATGCTAAAAATCATACCCCCAATGAAATTTCTCCATAATTTTCTATACATTTGATATATTTTTGTAGTATTTTCCTCAAGTTGTGTATGCTACTCTCATCCCTCATGAATATGTATGAGTCCCCTAAAAATTAAATTAAAATTACTATGACGTGTATAAATTAATATTTTTCTGTTCAGCATAAAACCAGACTCCTATTTTGTCTCTTTGAAGTTGTTCTTCATTTTATGTTGGTGAGCATCTTTTTCAGCTTAAGTTGTTTACATGCCAATAAAGCCACTCTTTTCTATTTAGTTGTATCTGTGATTTTTGTTTTATGACAATAGTGTAGATATTAATGGAGATATTTATTAAACAATATAAACAACAAATAAGGTGAAGGTGGTCTCAAGAGAGAGTCAAGCAATAGCAGTGAGGTAAAAACTTCTTAAGGACCGGAATAACTAAGGGAAAGAATATGTACCTGGTTATAAGTAACATGATTGGGACTGTGCCAAAAGTTCATGCTTGTTCATGCTTTGCATGTATTATTAGCATCTTAGTATACAGTAAGGGGAAATGTAAGTTAAATGTATTTTATGCTTAATGAGGAGAAAGTGAAGTAAGGTCAGGGTTCTATTCACTGAGCATGCTTCAGTAGTTGGCTGGAACTGGTTTTCCAAAACTCTGTTGTTATCAGGAAGTGAATTACCTCAAAGCTGTTTGGTCTGGAGTTTCAAACTTGGTTTGTTTGCTTATCTATTTATTTATTATTTATTAATTTATTTATTGACATCTGAGCTAGTCTTGTCTGATATTTTTTTGGGGGGTCACACCTGTCAGTGTTCAGGGATTACTCCTACCTCTACACTCAGAAATTGCTCCTGGCAGGCTCGGGGACCACATAGGATGCCAGGATTCGAACCACTGTCCTTCTGCATGCAAGGTAAATGCCCTACCTCCATGCTCTCTCTCCAGCCCCTCTTTTCTGATTTTCTTCTTTTTTTTCTTTATTTAAACATCTTGATTACAAATATGATTGTGATTAGGTTTCAGTCATGTAAAGAACACCCCCCTTCACCAGTGCAACATTCTCACCACCAATGTCCCAAAGCTCCCTCCATCCTACCCCACCCCCACCTGTACTCCAGACAGGCTTTCCAGTTCCCTCATTTATTCACATGATTATGGTAGCTCTTTGTGTTGTTATTTCTATAACTGCACTCACCACTCTTTGTCTTTTCTGATTTTTAAGTGGAGTTTTTCCATGCTACCTCACCTGTACCAAGTTCACAGAACTCAGCCTGATACTAGTTCTTTAATAATCTATTCCCAACAAACTTCTATCACAGGTTATTACACTCTACACATTTCATTCTTTATTAGAATACAATAAATATGGACTCCAGAAGAATAACCTGTGCTTTATTGCAGTCCAATTTATTCCTATTAGACTAAGTCATAATTTTACTTTTCCTTACCCTGAATCCATTCTATATCATTTTATTGGTTTGAAAGGTCATATCTGATCCTGCGGGCAAACCCTATTTTACTTACCTACTAAGGTGAAGTGCAAATAGTCCTTTCTAACCATACAGAGTATGATCTTTATTTCTGAGTTCCCAAGCATTCCATCTGTTCATATCTCTATATTCATTGTTCCCAGAGCTCTTTCTGCATTTCTATCTTTGCAATAAAACCTATTACATGGCATGCCTGTCAGATAAGATATAAGAATTTCTGTTGAATATGGATTTAATATGTAGAAGGAGTAAATTTGTTTATAGTATAATTAAATACAAGTAATACCTGGGAGGAGCTGGAGAGATAGCATGTAGGTAGGGCATTTGCCTTGAATGCAGAAGGACGATGGTTCAAGTCCAACATCCCATATGATTCCCTGAGCCTGCCAGGAGTGATTTCTGAGCATAGAGCCAGGAGGAACCCCTGAGTGCTGCCAGGTGTGTCCCAAAAACCAAAACAAAATAGAATAAAATAAAAATAATGCCTGGGAAATGCTTACATTCAAGATTTTCTCTCATATGGAAAAAAACACTTAGATGCTGTTAGTGGGAAGGTAAATTGGTGCAGTCACAATGGAAAACTGTATAGAGTTTTCATAAGAACTTAAAAATATAACTAATCTACATCAAGCTGTACATGGAGGGAACAGTTGCACTAGAATTACGGAGGGCAGAGGAGGGGGAGTGGGATACATATTGGGAACAAGGGTAGAGGGAGGACAACATTGGTGGTGGGAATGGCCCTCATTCATTATTAATATGTGCCTTAAATATTACTGTGAAAGATTTGTAATTCACTTTGCCCACAATAAAAAAAGGGAAAAATTAAATAAATAAATAAATAAGCTTCAAAAATATAACTTCCATTTCACCTAGCAGTCTCACCTCTGGGTGGAAGCCAAAGAATGAAATTTTATCTCAAAGAGATATCTGCAATTCATGCTTATTGCGACATTATTTACAATATGCAGGATGTGGAAATAATCTAAATGTTCACATAGGGGTGAATGAGTAAAACATACCATAATAAATGTATAATGAACACACGAGTTAGTTTTAGCTATAAAAAAAGTGAAAAATAGGGCCCAGCAAAGTGGCAATAGAGGTAAGGTGTCTGCCTTGCAAGCGCTAGCCAAGGAAGGACTGCAGTTCGATCCCCCGGCGTTCCATATGGTCCCCCAAGCCAGGGGCAATTTCTGAGTGCTTAGCCAGGAGTAACCCTTAGCATCAAATGGGTATGGCTTCCAAAAAAAAAAAGTGAAAAAAAATGCCATTTGAAGCAATTATAAAGACATCACGATCATTTATGTAAATCAGACAGAAGAAAAATACTAGATCCCATAGACCCCAGAGGAAGCTCAAAATACATGCTTTGTAAATGCAAAGCCATCAAATTGATCCTTGGTGTTGCTCACTTTCATTAAATACAATTTTGATGACTCTGCTCTGTGGAATCCCAGAGTCACAACAGACATCTGGCACATAGCCAGATGTGTGTAAGCACTACGACTATTGTACAGCCATTGCAACAACAGCAAGAAAAATGGGGGTAGGGGAAAATTATTAAAAGCAAGCAAACAAAAATCCAGTATGGTTTTATTTATATGTAGAGTCTAAAAATATATAAACTCTCAGAAACAAAGAGTAGAAGTTTCTACTCTTTCATTTCTAGGGAATGGAACAGAGACAATATTTGTTTATCAAAGGGTATAAAATTCCAGCAATAAACAAATAGGTTCTGGGACTCTAATGTACATCATAGTGATGCTAGTTAATAATATATCATTATTAAGAGTGGCTCTTAAATAATTTTTACAGCCCAAGAAGGAAATTGTAATTATGGGAAGTGGTAGTGGTATTCATTAGGTTAACCCTACTTTGGGGGTGCTACCAGAGATCAGACTCAGGGCGACTCCAGAGAAAAGGGAGGACCTGGGTGAGCTCCTGCTTTTATGGTATGAGCAATTGTTCTGTCAGTAAGTTAGACCACTCCTATTATCACTTGATATGCTTGGCCTGGGAATACCTCCTGCCACTTTGAATATCAGAGGACTTTCAGATATATAGGCTATAGAATATAGGCTGGATTGAGATTAAATCTTTTCAGGTCCAGAAAGATATGAATGTGGCCAAGACTTCACTTTCTTCTGGGAAAGAGTTCACATCTGAAGTATGGATGATGTTCTAAAAGGGAGTGTTTGATATCAGATTTTTTTAAAAACAGAAGCTAACTGAAAGGGAAGAATATGCTTAAGAAGTTGGTTTTGGGTAGCTTGATTAAAGTAGAGCTAAAAGCATTTATTAAAACACATGCATAGACAGGCTATATGCTTGCTTAAAATTCATGAATACAATTATCATGTAGCTTAATATGTATTTGAGCCTTAATGACAAAAAAAAAGAGGTGAAATTATGACCAGCATTCTTTGAGCATGCTCTCCTTACTGAAACTGGTTTTCCAAAAATTCTTCATAAACTCAACACTAGCTAATCTTTTTATGTTGTTTTCCATAGTAAATTTCCACACAGCATATTCTACATCTGTCACCCTTTTTCAGTATATATGCATCAGATCAATATATTGCATCCTTAAATTTAAGTAATGGTATGATTAAAATATGTCTCAATATCTAGGAAAATAAAATTAGAATATAATTGAGCACTTTCTCTGTGTTTATATGTATGTGCATTGCATCTAGTGACCTTTCACATGGGAATATTTTTAGGCTTTTGGACCATACCCCTGTTGATGCTCAGGCTTACTTTTGGCTCTGTGCTCCTGGTTGGGGTTCAGGGGATTATATGTGGTATTGGGAATCAAACCTGACTTGACAATGCACAAGTGCCCTACCTGTTGTACTACTTTTTGGTCTCCACATTAAGTGTACAATTTTCTTGGTCTTTACTTGTCTGCACACCAGTAAGAGTTGCAACCTTGTTTTAGTTAACTGGCATTTCTGAAGTCAGGAAGAACACAGCTTTTTTCTCAGGCTACCATCCTTCTCATCTCTTATTTAGAGCCTGCCTTTTTTTTCTGTACTTTGAAATCAAACCACCTCATGAAACTACCATAAATAATTTTATTATTCTTCCTCTGGTTCTCATCAGTTAGAAATGATTTTTTACTCCCTTCAGATAATGTTGACTGTATTTGGAAAGGTTGTATTTGGAGTGGAGAGAGAGAGAGAGAGAGAGAGAGAGAGAGAGAGAGAGAGAGAGAGAGAGAGAGAGAGAGAGAGAGAGAAACTCGTATGTTTTAATTTAAGGCACACAAGTGATTATTAGCAAAATCACTCAAATCTGATGTGTACTTACCTTCATGTGTTTCTGAATATTTTTTTTGGGGGGGAAATGGTCTCATTGAATAACAGGCAAATAATCTATGATGTAAATGCTATTGACTCAATTTAGTGATGAGAAAACAGAATTAGAAACTTTAAGCTTTTTTTACTTTAAGCTTACAAAGGAGATAAATCCTAGGTGTAGTTCAAACTCAACTTCTTGTCTCCAACCCATAGGCTCTATTCTCCTGTTCTGATGGTCCTTCACCCTGTCTGCACATGACAATCAACTCAGAGAGCTTTATTCAGTGTGCTGATGTCTGGACATTCTGATTTAACTATCTTTTGAGCATCATTTTAGTAATATCTTTCCTAGTATTCCCTTTCCTAAGATATAAATGAACCAAAAGCAGACTAATTTGATTCTTCATATAACCAATTATGGGACTTAAACCCTAAAAAATTTCCATGATTTATGTTCAAGGATGACTTGTGTATATTCCCATAGTTATATAGATGTTGAGGATAATTATATGGAAGTGTGACTGTAACAAAAGCGAGAGAGCAGAAGCAAAATTTATAGTGGTGCTCTTCTGCTATGTAAAAATCCATAGAACATTTGGTTTGGGGACCTGGGAAAAACTCAGTGATAGAGTGCCTGCCTTGAAAGCCTATAGTCACAATTTGAATTCCAGCTGTTTGAGAGTCCTCAGACTAGGACAAAGCAGTTGACTACAGATGTATCACAAGTTTATGTTTGCACCACAACTAAAGTGTAGGAGTCTTACTAGCAAGTGTTACTAGCAAGTGTTTTACTAGCAAATGTGCACTCTAACCAGTACACACCTAACCAAGTGTGCATGACCCTGGTCATCACAACAGCAAAAATAAAAAGGGAAGGGAAAGGAAAAATAAAAATATCAAATAATTGAGTAAAAATTTTAAACTTCATTTTATTCATTTATTATTGCCCAAAAATATTTTACATTGTTTTTTAGTGGTGGGCATGTCCTACCATACTTTCCTGATGACCAGAAACTTGTTCCTTCTCTGTAGATTATTTACTCTACACACCAGTTTCTTTCTCCAAACATAGATAGATACAGATTTGTTTTCTGTGCTAATTATAGATCTGATTTATGCGCTCATTGAGATCTACCTTCTGTTTTTAGTGTCCATTTTAATCTAAGAAGTTTACTGATATTTTAAAAGCCTTCACCAAGAAAACTTTTAAATGCTATTGTTGATTGATATTTGAAATTGATCACTTCCATGTCATTGGCCTACTTATTAGTTATGCGATTTTTTATCAATTTAACTTAGGGAAAATCTCAGATATATTCTTTTCTAAGTCAGGATAATAAAAATCTGCTATCTGTGATTTCCAGGAAAAATGTGTTCATTAAAAAATTGAAATGTTGGGGCCGGGCGGTGGCGCTGGAGGTAAGGTGTCTGCATTGCCTGCGCTAATCTAGGATGGACCGAGGTTCAATCCCCCGGTTCCCCATATGGTCCCCCGTGCCTGCCAGGAGCGACTTCTGAGTGAATAGCCAGTAGTAACCCCTGAGCGTCATCGGGTGTGGCCCAAAAACCAAAAAAAACAAAACAAAACAAAAACAAAACAAAACCAAAAAATTGAAATGTTTTCTTTTTCTTTCTTTTCTTTTCTTTTTTTTTTTTTTTTTTTTTTTTTTTTTTGGTTTTTGGGCCACACCCGGCAGTGCTCAGAGGTAACTCCTGGCTATCTGCTCAGAAATAGCTCCTGGCAGGCACAGGGGACCATATGGGATGCCAGGATTTGAACCAATGATCTTGGGTCCTGGATAGGCTGCTTGCAAGGCAAACACCACTGTGCTGTCTCTCTGGTCCCATGTTTTCTTGTTTAATATAAGTGCTCTATAAAGCTGTGAATTCTTATAGGCACCACATCTGCTTTGATAATCCATGTATCTGTTGTCTGATATAGGGTATGATTCAGCAGATATCTAGTAAGAACTGCTGGACTATTCAGTATTGGGGAGATATTACAATCAAACGTGTCAGATTCTGAGTTTTAAATTACATAGATAGTATGTAGTAGTATGTAGTGAGAGTATTTATTTTGCATGTGTGAGACCTTGGGCTTAGTTGTTTACATTATTTTAAAAAATGCCTAATAAATGCATTTTGTCCTTGAACAAATAGTTTAAACTCTGATACTCTTTAGTCTTTATACAGTAATTAAGGTAAAGTATACTGATATTTACTGCTCCATGCATCAAAAAGTTGTTTCTGAATTCCTTTACATAATACTTTAATGCATTTAATAAGTGTCCATCTCTGTGGTAAAACATGCTTATTGTGAAATCTAGAAGTTACAGAATTGACTACATACTTCTTTCTTTTTTTTTTTCTTTCTTTTTTTGTTTTTGGGTCACACCCGGCAGTGCTCAGGGGTTACTCCTGGCTCATGCTCAGAAATTGCTCCTGGCAGGCACGGGGGACCATATGGGGCACCGGGATTTGAACCGATGACCTTTTGCATGAAAGGTAAACGCCTTACCTCCATGCTATCTCCCGGGCCCCATACATACTTCTTTCAATATTTCTGAGATTTAAAAAATTTTTATAAGATGATGGGAGAAAAAAGAAATTTGGGACCCTAGAAAGATAACCATTAAGCCCCAACATACCTATTTATGCTGAATCTGTTTTGTTGAATTTGTTATTTATATTCTAGGAGACCTCTCCAGATCTTCTTTTAATTAACAAGTCATTAAAAATCTCTAACTCTGGGACTAGAGTGATAGCACAGTGACAGGGCGTTTGCACGTGGCTGACCCATAGCCATGAGTAACCCCTGAGCGTCACCAGGTGTGGCCCAAAAACAAACAAACGAACAAAAAATGATAATAATTCTAATAAGTGCAGCAAGATTTCTGTGGAGGTCTAGTGGTTCTGGGGCCACACATAGTGAGTGGCCCTTAGAGTTTACTCCTGATTCTTCACTCTTAGAGAGCTCAGGGAACCATATGGAATGCTGGGCATTGAATCCATGCCAGACACATGCAAGGCAAGCACTCTGGTTTCTGTACTCTCTAGCCAGGTGCAGGAAGATTTTTAAGAGAAAATAAAAAACCAAAAGGGCCTGGTACTATAAGTGCATTCAAATAGCAATTAGAAGGCCCATTTATTTGACTATTTTTTTTCCTGTTTGCACAAATAGAAACATCCTCCTTGTTTTATTTAAAGCAGATGTATTAAATGTCAACCTTGAAAACTGGTTTAACCAGGAAACAATGAGCATTAAAACACAAAAAGGGGTGAAATGTGGAAACCTGTGGAATCCTAGCCAGGAGAAAAGCATCTAAATCAAGGTCATAGCCAGGTACAGTTTCAGTGGGATAAAAGCAAAAACACTTAACTCTTTACTATTGGCTGTAGAAACAGAACCTGCTTCCTGCTTGTGTCCTCTGATGGTCCCAGGTCTCCATGTACTTTCATTTTACCACAGATTACATCCTGGCAACACTGTGCTCAGGGCCTGGCTAGGACAGAGGACACCTCTGTATGTGTAACAAAATCAATCTTCCACATGAATGAATTACAAAAATGTGTGTTCTCTTCAGAGGGAGTACAAGATTTGATGAGGTACATGATGGCTGAATTTCAATTCCCACTACTTTCTCTACCATGTCACTTTATAGAATATCACACACAATATAACTGTACTCAGTGACCTGGAAGTCATTTTGGTTACTCTAATATAGGTCTGTTCCCCTTCCCCACTGAGACTGTCATGTCCTTGAAATCTTATACTTCATATTTAGACCACAATCTAAATAAGTAGAAAAAGACTCTTACTAGGAGGAAGCAATTCCTAAAGTTGACCTTCATTGTAGTACTGAACACCTTTCACATTAGGGAACTCTGCCATGTGCAGATGTGGTCTTTATAGATGCCCACATGTTTCAAAATCTAATTCTAGAGCCAGGCAATGAGAACTCTATGCTGCAGGAGCCAGGGAGACAATGAGAACAATAGACTCTTGCATGAGAGAAAAGTAAAATCACCTCTTTTTTGGTGCAATTAGAGATGACTGTGAACTTTAATGGAGAAGAGGAGAATAGGATGATGGGGCCTACCCTAGAGAGAGATCAGGTAGAGGTTTGTTTTTTTTTTTTTTTTTTTTTTTTTTTTTGGGAGGGGGACACATTTGGCAGCACTCAGGGGTTACTCCAGGCTCTACGCTCAGAAATTGCTCCTGGCAGGCTCGGGGGACCATATGGGATGCCGGGATTTGAACCACCGTCCTTCTGCATGCAAGGCAAACACCCACTTTCATGCTATCTCTCAAGCCCCAAAGAATTTTTTTAAATAAAGGGCAAAAACAGTGTGGGCAGATGGGCAGGAGTGTGGAGAGAAGCTCTATCTAGCTCAGGGACACTTGGATCTTTACTATTTACAACATGACAGTCTTGAGTGTCCTTCACTTCAGACCTGCAATCCTGTCTTTAATAAAACAACCCTGCCCCATATTATGCATTTCTGAGGGGTGACTCTTAGAGAATTTGGGCTGAAAAGTTAATAGATTAACCTGTGCACATAACTTTTTGTTTTGTCTCACTCAGTAGTGTTTGGGGGTTTGGTTATAGGCCACAATCCTATTCTATACTCAGGAATCACCTCTGGCAGGACTCTGGGACCATATGCAATATGGGGAATGAAACCTGGGTTGGCTGCATGCAAGGCAAGCACTTACTTTATTATCTTTACTTAATAAAGTACTTACTTTATTATCTTTCTGGTCCCATATAATATTTTAATGAGGATTTATTTAAACAGCATCATAAAAATATTTCCCAAATTTTTTTTGATACATAGGCAGGGTAGAGAGATTTATATTTTATATCAGCTACTATGCTATAAATTATTCTTATTCTCCCAATTTAGCAACTTTAAATAATAAACACTTATTTACATGATTTCTCTGGGACAGCAATTCAGGAATCATTTATACTTACATGGAGAGGATCTTTCAGGAATTGTCATTCAAGATATGACCAAAACTGTTTCATTTAAAACCTTCCTTGTCTGAAGCCGAAAAATTTGTTTCCAATCTCCTTTTTATGTTTATTAGCGGGAGGCCTCTATGAACAGTTCCCTCTCTTATATGTGTTCTTACAATATGGTAACTGGTTCCTCCAGAGTAAGGGATCCTGAGGGAAAAAAAAGAGGTAACAGGCTGAGTGCCTTATATGACATAGTCCTTAGCAAACAATCATTTCTGTTGTATTTTTTGGATCCCTTTGACCATTCTTGATACAATACAGTTGGCTTATTCATAAACTGATACTAGTAGGAGGTGAGGATCATTGGGATCATCATAAAGATAAGCACAATTAAATTCTCAAATTGAAAAAACTAGCCCATTTACAAAATATGTTCCAGAGGTAACATGGGAAGTGGAGATCTAAAAAATTTTCTTTGAAACACCAAAAGATATATAAATCAAACACTAAAATATATGTATATATACATATCTATTTATAAATATATAAAATATATGCATATATACTTTATAATTTCATATACATTATATAATAAATAATTCTATATTATTATATACATATATTTTAATTTGCAGGATACATCTAGTTGTACTCGGATTTCTCCTGGTTCTGCATACAGGGATCACTCCTGACAGGGCCCGGGTGATTCTATATATATATTGCCAAAGATTTAACTTGGATAAACTGTTATGTGCAAAACAAGTGCTCTGTCACTATACTATCTTTCCAGTCTCAATATTTTAATTTTGAGGGGTGGAAAGGGCCACACCCAGTGGTGCTCAGGGCTTACTTCTGCCTTATCATTCAGGTATCACTTCTGGTTGTCTGGAGCACCATAAGGAATGCTGACTGCATGAAAAACAAATGAACCTTCAGGCTTGCACTATTTTTAAATGCTTCATTATGCTGACAAGAGGCAACATAAACCAGGGAGAAAGACTAGATCTGGATAAAAGTGTTTAGGTTAAAGTTCCCTTCAAGCAGCTGTCTACCCTGCCATGAGCTGTCTACCCTAACGTGAAAAGAGAGCTGACTTTATTATCTTTATGGCAAACATGTGACAAAACCTAAGAGAACACAAAGGCCAGATCATAGACTGTCTTATAAATGATCTCGGACAGCAAAAACTGTGACAGTTTAAACTAAGAATTTCTGCAACTTCCTTTTCTCACTGAACAAGAAAGAAAGGAAACTTGCCCTGTTACCTTCGGTTCTGTCTGGAAAGCAAGAAGAAAAAGCAGAAAATGTATAAACACAGACTAAATTTTATGGAGGTTTGCAGCCAAATTTATACTTTCAATGTACTTTCAATACTATCAATAAACTATTGATAAATTTTTTTGGGGGTCACACCCGGCTGTGCTCAGGGGTTACTCCTGGCTATCTGCTCAGAAATAGCTCCTGGCAGGCACAGAGGACCATATGGGATGTCGGGATTTGAACCAACCACCTTAGGTCCTGGATCACCTGCTTGCAAGGCAAACACCAATGTGCTATCTCTCCGGCCCCTGATAATTTGTTTTAATGTGACCAGAGTTGTATGTATTCTCAGTTTAGTAACCCAGCCAATCCTCAGAAGAGGAACCACTTTTACCACACACAGGCCTGCTGGTTACCAGATAGAAAGTCCTGTTGTAGTGGAGATTTACAATGATAAACAACAACAACAATAAAATACAGACCTATTTGCAGAGACCAACAAAAATAACATACAACTAAGGTTAACAGAATCTTCAGAGGTTAGAGAATTAATTATAGAATAATTTAAGTGTGTTTCATGTGCTTAACAGAGAAAAGATGTTATAAAGTAAATGTGTAAGATATGAGAAACTATGAAAAGTGACTAGCCTTAATTTGTATGATACAATCAGATAAAGCATTGAGAAATAAATATAAGTTAAAAAAGTTGTGGGACCCGGGAGATAGCATGGAGGTAAGGCGTTTGCCTTTCATGCAAAAGGTCATCGGTTCGAATCCTGGTGCCCCATATGGTCCCCCGTGCCTGCCAGGAGCAATTTCTGAGCATGGAGCCAGGAGTAACCTCTGAGCACTGCTGGGTGTGACCCCAAAAAAAAAAAACCAAACAAACAAACAAAAAAAGTTGTATTTAAAGGGGGTAAATAGAGTATCTTGATTTTCCTTCTTAAAATCTTAGAAATTGTCCCTCAGAAAGCCTAAAATAGTGGCTATGATGGTCCTTTCCAGAAAAAATAATAGCAAAACTTGGTATGAGGCATGACACAGAAAAAACCCTCAGTCAGCCTTACGACTTGGGAGCAGTCACAGAAAAGGCTGAAGGCTGCAGAATGAAGAAATGAAGTGAGGGAAGGGCTAGATAAGTCTCAGTAGGATAAAGTCTTAGGTCTGGCAACCCAAGAGAGAGACTGGTTTTATGTGTCCATTAAATATAGCTGATGAATACCTCATATGACCCCAGAGGAATGTTGGAATGGGCATTGCTATCTTCACTTTCATGCACAAAAGAGGGAATTGCAAATCTCAGTTGTCTCAACCTCACAGTTTTAAGCACAAGTGTAGAGCAGATGAATAGCATTCTGCAAGTAGAACAAACTAAGAAGGAAAGGAAGAAAAGGGGATTTCTCGGCCTGAATCATCAGTTCAGCTGTGTATCCTCAGGTGCTCTTTGATTGCCAAATGTAAGTGCTTTTTATATGACCACCAATGATGCCAGTTCTACCACAAAATTCCATTTCTGTACTACCAAGTGCTGACAGGTTTGCCTGAGAGAAGTTTAAGAAGAGTTAGAATGTTGGCAGGAAGCTTTGGGAGGATCCCAGAGTGGCATGAGCTCCAGGAAATGGCATGGGCTCTAGGGGAAGTAATTTAGGGCAAATAAAGCAAAAGGCTTACTGTGCCCTGGGCTTCTCCTTTGAAGAACTCCACACCCCGTAGTTCTAGGCTTTCCAAGCGAATTTGCTTATCTTCTGTTCTTCAGAATGAGTCAGCAAGGATGGAGGTGGAGAACAAGGAACTTGGCTATGAAGAGCCATTTTTCCATGCCCTTATCATGGGCCAGGTGTTTCCCAAGTCAATTTACAGACTGAATTAGTCTCCTTCATTAGCAGATGAAGAAACTAAAGGCCCACATTGAAGCATTAAGAACTGTGTTTAAGGCAAGCAAGTGGATTCATAATGAAAGTTAAATGTCACTTAAAACTCAAGTGCTTCCAAAATTCAACTCTTTTCCTACCAAGTGGCTACAGCTAAGGACTTCATGTAGGAGCAATTCTACTCCTCTGCCAGAAAAATACTATATTCAGCTCAGCTCCCCAGACGTCCTTCATGCTTTGATCAGTGTTTATGGGTGCTCGGCTAAGCAAAGCAATTTGCTTCCAAATGTCTCTAATAATCCATTACGACTCTTTCTGTGTGACATGTCAGCTCTATCCTCAGTGCAACAAATGAAAACAATAACAAAACATTCATCTTCTTTTTTTCTTTTTTTTTTTTTGGTTTTTGATTTTTGGGTCACGCCCAGCAGTGCTCAGGGGTTACTCCTGAATCTATGCTCAGAAATCGCTCCTGGCAGGCTGGGAGACAATATGAGATGCTGGGATTTGAACCCACTGCCCTTCTGCATGCAAGGCAAATGCCTTACCTCCATGCTATCTCTCTGACTCTAACATTCATCTTCTGCTATCAGGAAATTACTGTGGAAATAGTCTCACATTGGAAGTGGAGAGGTACAGGAAAGCTTAATCCTGATGTTTCAGGGCTCAATGACCTGCATAGAACAAGAAGATGAGAGAGAGAGAGAGATAGAGAGAGAGACAGAGAGAGACAGAGACAGAGACACAGAGACACAGAAACGCAAAGAGGACAGGACTGAGACCAGTGATATCAGTGTGTTGAGACAAGCATCATAGTTCTCTATTTCTTTATTTTTGAGGCGCGAGGGCTTGAATCCAGGGCCTTATACATGTAGAAGTTATGCCCATCTCTGAATCACAGTCTCCAGTCCTGATAGTTATTTTAAAATACTAGGATTTATCTTCCCAGGAGACGGCAAAACTACAATGAGAATTCAGGCAAAGAGTAGAGATAAAGAAGAAACCCGTTTGTGCTGGTTAATTTTATACCTCAACTTGATGGTCACAAAGGGAGAGAACATTTGAGCGAATATTACCCTGGGCGTATCTGGGAGGATGTTTCTGGGTGAGATTCATATCTGAATTGGAAGAATGAGAAAGGGAAATTACTTCTCTTGATGTAGATAGTCTTTCTCCAGACTGTTTAAAGTCTGAATAGAACGAAAAGGCAAAGAGAGAGAGAATTCCTGCTTCCTGACTCAAGTTTCTGAACAGGGACCTTGGACTACTGTTAGATTGGGGCTCAACAAGGAACTACCATGGGCTCCCCTGGGTTTCTAGCTCACTGACTATAGGTCATAAGCCTGTCATCACAGGCTCCTTAATTCTGCATAATTAACTCTCCATAATCTTTTACTTAATTTCTCTCCCTCTTTCCCTTCCTCTCCTTTTTCCCAATGATGATCCCAGGAATATACATCCTATGTAAAGATCAATGGAAAATGGATCAATGGTGGGTCTGGAGCGGTGGTGCAGGGTGTAAGTCGTCTGCCTTGTGCATGCTAGCTTAGAATAGACCAAGGTTCGATTCCCTGGCGTCCCATATGGTCCTTCAAGCCAGAGCAATTTCTGAGCGCATATCCAGGCGTAACTCCTGAGCATCACTGGGTGTGGCAACAAACATACAAACAAACAAAATGGACCAATGGCATGGACATAAGACCTACATTCCCAAATCTCAGAAGAAAGCAAAGGGGATATATTCTTTGACATTGCTTTTGGCATTGGCTTTTTAGATTTGATCCCAAAGCAAAGACAACAACGAGCAAATGGGGCTCATTCAAATAAAAAAAAATCTTCAAAGCAAATCATAGATAACAATGAAAAGACAGTCTACAGAATGGGAGAAAGTGGGGCCGGGCGGTGGCGCTGGAGGTAAGATTCCTGCCTTGCCTGCACTAGCCTAGGACGAACCGCGGTTCGATCCCCCAGTTTCCCATATGGTCCCCCAAGCCAGGAGCGACTTCTGAGCACATAGCCAGAAGTAACCCCTGAGCATCACTGGGTGTGGCCCAAAAACAAAAACAAAAAGAATAAAAAAAAAAGAATGGGAGAAAATATCAGCAAATAATATATCTAGGAAATAAAATATCTAATATCTGTATATTTATATAAAAATATAGAAATAACTCACTAGACAAAAATGATTAAAGATAGGCAGAGAGGGGCTGGAGTGATAGTATGGCAGGTAGCGCATTTGCATTGCACACAGCTGACCCAAGTTCAATCTTCAGCATCCTATATGGTTTCCCAAACCTGCCAAAGGTGAATGACCCCTGAGGCAGGAATAAGCCCTGAGTAACATTGTCTGTGGACCAAAAACTAACAACAAACAAAAATTGGTCAAGAGTAGTGAGAGAGAGTATAGTGGGTACAGAGCCACTATAGAGAGTATATAGTGGGTACATTTGTGCACAGCCAGCCCAGATCCTATTACAGGCATCCTGTATGAGCTCTGACAGGGATGTCCCTGAGCTCAAATTCAGGAAAGTCCTGAGCATTGTGTGTGTGTGATTCCAACTTTCTCCACTTCCCCAAAGGGAAGATAAAGTGATGCCAAAGGAGACATATGAATGGGGCCCGGCGGTGGTGTTGGAGGTAAGGTGCCTGCGCTAACCTAGGACGGACCGAGGTTCGATCCCCCGGTTCCCCATATGGTCCCCAGTGCCTGCCAGGAGCGACTTCTGAGCGAATAACTAGGAGTAACCCCTGAGCGTCACCGGGTGTGGCCCAAAAACCAAAAAAAAAAAA
>PVKC010023966.1:0-17071 GCA_004027635.1 Crocidura indochinensis | reverse complement strand
ATACCTACAGAATATGCTATCATTCAACCTTAACACTAAGAGCATAACATTTGGGCATATAAGTAACATTCAAAACATTGAGTAAAAAAATTATTGATACACAGTTTGTGATTAGATGATCTAGTTGTGATGTTAAACATGAAGTGGTTGGAGCTAAAAAGAATAATTCCAGAGGCAAAGATGCAGCATAAAAGGAAAGAAATTAAGAAATTTTATTGGGGCCCGGGAGATAGCATGGAGGTAAGGCATTTGCCTTTCATGCAAAAGGTCATCAGTTCGAATCCCGGTGCCCTATATGGTCCCCCGTGCCTGCCAGGAGCAATTTCTGAGCATGGAGCCAGGAGTAACCCCTGAGCACTGCCGGGTGTGACCCAAAAACCAAAAAAAAAAAAAAAGAAAGAAATTTTACATTGGGGATGGAGCAATAGCACAGCGGTAAAGTGTTTGCCTTGCATGCAATCAACACAGGACAGACCAGGTTTGAATCCCAGCATCCCATATGGTCCCCTGAGTCTTCCAGGGGCGACTTATGAGCGCAGTCAGGAGTAACCCTGAGCATTGCCAGCTGTGATCCAAAAAACAAATAACAAAAGACTTTACATGTAGTAAATAAAAAAAATTGAAATAATAATAAGGAAGAAAATTATGTGCAAAGCCAGATTCATGGAAATGAGATTTTGAACCTAGGACTAACCTAGGACTGGAACCTAGGATTTTTGGAAATAGAAAATGAGAGAGGAAACAATATTCTATTTAAAGGTCATTGAGAGGCAATGAATATAAAAAGTTATTAGATATTTGGGTAAATATATATTATGACTCAATCACAAACTACTAATTCCTCATAATGAGGAACAATATGGGAATATAGATTTATGCTAGATAATGTAAAATATTTCTATCATGGGAAATAAATTCCTACTACTAAAATACTAGAAATAACCAAATTAAAGTACTACTGATTAAATCAATAATCAGAACCATCATCAATAATATTTTAAATCCCAGAACCTCAATCAATAAAAGAATAAAATAAAAAAATAAAAATAAAGGGGTCAGAGAGATACAGGGATTATGATACTTTCATGTAAGCAGCCAACATTAGTTCAATCCCCCATATAACATGTAGACCCCCAATAATTTCCATGAG
This sequence comes from Crocidura indochinensis, assembly GCA_004027635.1. Taxonomy (NCBI): domain Eukaryota; kingdom Metazoa; phylum Chordata; class Mammalia; order Eulipotyphla; family Soricidae; genus Crocidura; species Crocidura indochinensis. The sequence continues at coordinate 15,921 of PVKC010023966.1, read as the reverse complement.
TGATCTGTAACCATAGAGCCAGGAATGACCCCAGATCATCTTCGTGTGTTCCCAAATGAAAGTATTATAGGTGAGGGATCCCTCCCAAAACCCAAACTCAAGTTCTTTATCTAATCACTGAAATTAAAAGTATTTTGGAGGGTAGAGTTGAACAGTTTCTGTCAGTGCTCAGGGGTTACACTTTGTGGTGCTCAGAGGACTATGTGCAGTGTGGGTGGGTGGGTTGGGAGGAGGTTTTAAAGAAGATTTTCTCTTCAAGTTAAAGGTTTAACTTGTACTTTCCTGTGTCCATAAAATCCAGGATTTTTTTTTTAGAGATGGTGGTTCAAAACATATGTGGATAAACAAAGTATAATATATAGAGGCACAATGGAATGTCAGTCAGCTATGAGAAAAAATGCAATTTTGCAGTGTGCTTGATGAGATTAGAGGTAGCATGCTAAGTGAATTGAGTCAGAAAAAAAGACAAATATCAGATAATGTCATTAATATCTGTATAAAAATATAGAGGGATTATACAACCTCCAATGCAAACAACCCTGAAGACATAATCTAGAGAATTTGAAACTGAAGAGGCTGAGAAGTATCCCAACTGGGAAAGGACCATAAAGCAATTGTGATTGGATGGAATGGTGTATAATTTCTCAACTAAAAAGCAACAGCTTCAATACTAGTATAAATTATGATGCCCCAATTAAAAATCAACAATAACACTGGGAGTTGTAGGGCAGGGTAAGTGGCTGTCATCACCATCCATCTTTTTTCAGGCCAAATTTATTTCCTCTATCCTGCATGTATGTGTGTATCTATTTGAGCAAAGACTGGATATTAATTTTTTTGTCATTTACTTGGAAAGTGTGGGACTGTCCCATATGTCTATTCAGACTTTCTATTCAGTCTCTGCCCTCATCAGTTCTAAGAAATTGGTAGATACGGGTCTTGCTTCTACCCAGAGGTTACAGAGGAGAGAATGACAGAAGAGAAGAAGGTTGGGTTCATCTCCTCACAAGATTGACAATTAACAGGGGATAAATTTATTTTCTCAAAGAAATATTAGTGTATGAAAAGAAAAGTGAAAGTATAAGAGAAGGTGTGATTTCCTTAAATCATTCATAGTTCTTAGTACATTCCATATATCAATACACTCGCATGTTTTTGAAATATATATATACATCTGTCTATACTTTTTCTTAAAAAATATATAGATCTGTCTATACATTTACTTAGTAATTTATAATTTATTTATCCAGCATATGTTTCCTGCTCTTTGCTATATTTTTATGTTTGTTTTATCTAGGTAATTAATCTAGTCTTTGGACATTATAATGTGCATATATTCATTAAATATACATTTATGTATATAAAATTTTGTACCAGAGAGATAGTAGGGTGAGTAAGATTCTTGCCTTACATGTGAAAGACTCAGTTTCAATCCCCTACACCATATATGGTTCCTCGAGCTTTGCCAGAAATGATCCCTGAGGGCAGAGCCCAGAGTAAGGTGTATGTTGTAAGCAACAACAGGTGTGAACCCAAATATATATTTAAATATGTGTATATATACATATAAATGTAAATATAAAATATATTTGCCATTCTGCCATTTTATATATGTATGTATTCTGCCATGCATATGTATATAGTACATATACATATATTATATATTATTTATATATCATATACATCTATATGTATATATAGTGGCAGAATATTATAAACGCATAATTAACTGCTGCTACCTTTCTTAAGCCCTCTTAAAATATAAAATATGATTTAAAAAACATTTTAAAAATAAACTACTAAATGACCATCAAAGCAAAAGAAAGAAAACAGTGCACAAATACATATAATTGTAGAATTATAGGGACAATAAATAATAAAAGGAATTTTATCAGTTTTATTTCATTGCCACAAATTATTTGATGGGATTTGTAATCAATGAGGTCAAAGACAAAGGCAGAGAGTATATTATAAAGAGTTTTGTACATTACTAAAATAGAGATTTATTCTATGGAGGCATTTAGACTAGTAAAACAATTGAAGAAAAGCTACCACATCATTTTTGGTTGTCTGTTTAGAAAGTTAATACTACTGTGAATAATTTATAATCCAAAATAAAAATTACTAAAAAACAAAAAGAAAGTTATTCTAAAAACAGAGCTGGAGCAGTGGCACAAGTGGTGGGGTGTTTGCCTTGCACGCTCTAACCTAGGACAGCACAGTTTGATTCCCTTGAGTTCTGAGGCCAGGAGCCATATCTGAGCATATAGCCAGGAGTAACCCTTGAGCATCATCGGGTGTGGCCCAAAAACAAACAAAAAATTTCATCGAATTAGAGATAGAGATGGGGGAAAAGATAGTTCAGATAACATATTTTTCAAGCATCATCATTAAAAATTGTCAGGACACCTACACTAGTCTGATTAATGATTTACTTCATCTCAGTGTGTTTTAAAATTCAGATATATTCATAAGAAACTATCAAAATAAATTGCTCATAATTTATTCTTACAAACAATTCAAAATAATGTGCTTTAAGTAGCACATAAACAACTTGACAATGTCCTTGTCATTCCCAGTGTTAACAAAATAAGTTCAGAATATTCCAAAAGAAATATTCTCCTTAGTCTGGTAACTCATTGGTGCTGGTATACTGTTAGTTAATTTTAGTTTATCTTAGGATACCACATATTAGTTCTCAGGATACTCATGGCTCTGTATTTAAGAGATTCCACAGTGCCAAAGATTGAACTGAGGTCTATCACATACAAAAGAAGCACTTTAAAGTCTGTTGAAGCACTCCAGATACTAAGGTTACATTAAACATCTCAGACATATTAAACACTATCGTAAGTATTTTACCCCATGAGAATCATATTGGCACAAGTTTGTATGATTTTTTTACATTTTAAAGATAAAATTATCATAAACATAAAAGGAAAGATCTCGGGAATTTGTTTTTGTTATACAACTGGCAGAGAGTGATTAGGATCACACATGAACATGATCTAGGAATCATATGAAGTATAGAGGATTAAGCCCTGGTCAGACACATGCACCCACTCTCTGGCCCAGTTCTTAAGACTGTTAGCCCATTGAATTTTCTCTACAGATACAAGTGACCAGAAAAGAGAGAATAAACTTCTATATCAATGTGAATGATAATTTTGATTAACATTTGCATATCAGTATTAGTGTTTTTCTCTAGGAAAAAAGCATAAGAACAAATGAAGAGAACAGAGGGGCATTAATGGTATGAACATAAGTTGTGGAGAATATCCATCATACTGGCTGAAGAACAGCTACACAGAGAGGGAGAAGGAGAGTAACGTAACCACATTTTTTTCAGGAGCCTCAGATATATCATTAGAAAGAACAGTGAGCATGCACAATTGAGAAACATACTAAGAACAATTTTCGCATGTGTAGAAAAATGATGAAAAAGCATCATCAGGAATATCTACTTTTGTATAGTAATAAAGACCAAGAAGACTAGAGGTAAAAATGAATGTTACCGGTACATAGTTTATACTAGCCAGTACTGTCTGGTCAGTGAACCTAGGGCCCTGGGGCCCTTATCAATGCAGAACTGTTCTTAATGTTTTGTGTTGGTAAGATCAGGGCCAACAGAAAGTAATGGGCAGTTTCTCTCAGAGAGAGGTTCTCAGCTTCTAAATTATAAACCTAATTTTAATGTTTTGTTTTATTTTTTTTAAGCCATGAATCTGTTTTAGTTTTTCTTTAACCTATGAATCTTTCTAAATTGGCTCATCTGAGAGTAGGGTATGGGAAGGGTGGGACATGGGAGGTTGGGATAGAGAGAAGACAAAAATTAAAAAAAAATTTAATATGGGGGCCGGCAAGGTGGCGCTAGAGGTAAGATGTCTGCCTTGCTAGCTCTAGCTAAGGAACGGACTGCGGTTCAATCATGGTCCCCCAAAGCCAGGGGCGATTTCTGGGCGCTTAGCTAGGAGTAACCCCTGAGCATAAAATGGGTGTGGCCCCCCCAAAAACAAAAAAATTAATATATAACATTTTTATTGTTTTGGTGATATTAAATTGAGGAGTACAAATAACATATCCTCCCCAACTTATAAGACAGCTTATAAAAAAAAAGCTCTGATTTCCCATTGATACAAGAATTTTCTATTAAAACTATTCTTAAAGGCATGCATAAGCTAATGTATTCTTCTTATCAATAGTCCATAATTCAAAAGGGGAAATTATAGATATTGAATTGAATTATTGAATTTAGGCATTCTACTTTCTGCCAATTTCTATTTTTAATTTGGTGAGTACTAAGCACCTACCCTTTTAGTAGATATTAGTATTACAAGACTGGAATTACATGTTACTGGGATTACATTACCTTTTGTTCTAAGAGAATAGTAAATTTAGAAGTTAAGAGTGTACTGGGTAGTCATGAACGGAATGAGAAAATGAACAAGAAAACAACAGTGAGATAAAGCACTGGGAGTGAGGTTTCTAATAGAGTAGGCAGAAGGACTCTGACAACAGCACACTTTGATGAAGAGCTGAAGCATCTCACCATAAAAGCATTGAAGTGAAAGTAATCTATGCAGAGATAGAGAGTGAGAGCGAGAAGTTGATTAAAATCTTATCCACTCCACTGCCTTCTGAGAAGTGGAAGACAAAGACTCAAACACTGCCAAGATCACATTTTAAATGAGAGCGATCCATTTGCTGGTCACTCTGCTTTATCATATGCTAAAGAGGAATAGGCAAGTTACCATCTAGCTTTCATTTTGGGAAGGGGGCAGTAGAAATGGATTTAACAGATGCAGGCAAGAATTAAAGCACCAAAAGTTTTCTTCCTACTCTGAGACATAGATTACTCCTAAGTGAATAGAGAATTTTTTGTCCCCCCACAAAAATGCCAGTTTGTACTAGGTTGTGTTAAAGGTACTGCCTTGTCACAATCTTGCCTTTGTTATCATTGATCATGTAACCACCTCATTGAATTCATGACTGAAATAACCAAGGGGGAAAAGGAGTTCAGAGTGGGCCTTTTGAGGAATCCCGTGGGGGATATTTTACTTTACTCCACCAGGAAAATCTAATGATACATCTGGTGGGCTGAATTCCCCTAAAAATATATGGAGGCATGGCAATTAGGGGTTTTTGGTGGGCACCCTATTTTTTTTTTGGTACTTATTCTTCATTCTATGCTGAGAAATCAATCCTGGTGGGGATATAGGAACAATCTGAGTTGGCTGAGTGCAAGACAAGTTGCCTTAGCTAAACCATTTCTCTGTCCCTTCCTTTTATTCAGAATTCATATAGCACTGAATTCTACATATTTCTTTGTCTTATTATTCTCCTCAGAAACAAAATTACTTAACTTAACATAGCATAACATAACATCATAACATAACAACATAACATAACATCAATTAACATAAGTATGTTCCTGTAAATTAATTTAAAAAAAAAGAAAGTGCTCCCATTTTAGCCAGATCCACCATTTTTAATCCTTCCAGTGTACTATAGGAGCTACTGGTATATCCTGGGAAATACTGGTATAACCTCAAAGTAAACTTTTTGTGTTACGTCAACTTGAATTTCTAGAGCACTGAAAGTTTGCCAGGTAATATCCTAGTCTATGAAAAAAAATATCTCAAGCAAATTTTATTTTCCAGAAATTTGCATTCTGATGGAAACAGAAACATAATTGTAATGTAAAATAATATGTGCAACTATAAACCAAATACAAATTGTTTTAGTGATGAAAGGTAGAAGCTATTGTGCTCTCTGATGATAGCATTGTAATTGAATATAAAATAGGAATATAAGTTCAATACATAAATCTATAGAAGAGGTTAAGTTGTTTGAAAGTTATGATACTATGCTATGTGATGAATAAAAATAAACAGTTTGAATGTCTTTTATATATTGTATTTTGAGACTAGATTTTAAGAAAGTTTTTTGTAGGATTTTTTGTTTGTTTGTTTTTGTTTTTTGGGCCACACCCCACCGGGGTGTTACTCAGGGGTTACTCCTGGCTATGCACTCAGAAATCGCTCCTGGCTTGGGAGACCACATGGAACACTGGGAGATCAAACCTCGGTCATCCCAGGATAGCGCGTACAAGGCAGACACCTTATCACTTGCAACACAGCTCCAGTCTCTAGATTTTAAGAAAGTTTTAACATATAGGAGAATTTGAATTTAGTTTTATATTTTAATAGGGCAATAATTGTGTGGGTTTTATTTTGTAGGTTATTTTACAGTTGTTTTTATGGCTTTATTTTGTTTATTTATGGTCTCATAGATCAAATATAGGACCCATCTACAAAGCCTACAAGATCTATACTCTCTCACTGAGCTAGATCTCTGATCTTATTATTGGAAGTTTGTTAAATAAAATTATAAATTTACTTTTCTAAAGATAAAATGTGAGACCATGTGAAGCTATTAATTTAATAAATGATTATACATATCCAGTGAAATATGAATATATTTTCATAAAACATAAATATTTTATATAAAGTACTATATATAAAGACATAAATAGATATAAATATTAGTTTATAGATAATTATATAGAGATATTTTCTAATATCATTTTCAATTTCATCTTTTCTTCCTAATGTCTTAAAAAGCAGTTTTCCTTTCCTTTTTTAAATCAGTGATAGTATATCAAACTTCCTTAATATCTGTAAAACATTCACACACCAATAAATTCAACTAATTGATACATGATCATTTATCAATATTCACAGAACTGTAATGATAATATTTATTCATGAATTTTAAGGTTACTTGTTTAAATCTTGACATATTTTATTTTTATATTAAATTTTATTTTAAAATAAAATAAATGAACCTCTAATAATTCATGAGAAAAATAACACATTTTAAAAGTACCACAAGAACATCTATGGGATTAACTGTTGTAATTGCAAAATAAAGAAGAAGGGATAGTGATAGTTATGAGATAGACCTCATTGAAAAGTAAAAGCTTCTCAATTTAAATGTCCCTATAAAGGTATGGGATGCTTTTAGTCTTGGGAAGAGCAATTCTATAAAAATTTCCATTTCTGATTCTGTTACTGATCATAGAAAAACTCATGTGGCAGTTTTGAGCTTACAAGACAAATTAATATGTTGGCTGGTCACACTGTAGATATAAAATGCATAGTATTAACTGAAAACTATCTGAGTGATATGTCATTTTTAATGTCATATTAGTATTGTATTTTTGCATTTTAACTTATATTATAAAATTGTTCTTCATTCTTGAATTTCTTATAGACATGCTAATCTACTGAATTTTTATTACACACATAAAACTTTGCAAGACATGCATCACTCAATGAGCTTTTTGTTTCTATTCTATTATGCTGACACAAAGAGAACATTAAAAAAATATCCAGTTCTTTTGACGCAGGAACTCAGCACACAAATATGCAAAAGGAAAGTGGTGGCTTTACCTTAATGGAGATAAAGTTGACATTGAGAGAGTCCAGGGAGGGTGAGTGAGGAGGAGTGCTAAGGCACGCCTCATCTCATTTATGGTTACTGAACATTCAGCAATTGCTTGCATGGGCAGCAGAGGCCATCTGTGAGGCTTAGAATTAAGTAAATAAAGATAAATCTCTCCCTCTATTCCATACAGAATTGGAAGCAAAACAGGTCACAGACCAAGGTGATAAATAGCATAAAATTAAATTCCAGCATATAACACCAACAACCACACAGGGTATGTAGCAAACACTCCAGCCAGAACTAAGAAAAAGTATGTCTTTCTAAATGATAAATTGAGGGCACAGATTATGAAAAGTATTAATATATAGTAAAAGAAACCCTCAGTCTGAATTTGCACTAAGCAATTGGCAATGTTCTGAGAAGGGAAATTCTGTTTTTCATATAGAGAACTCATACTTATTTTTTGAAATATTTAATGAGCATATTTTATTTGTATGTATTGTGTTTTCTACTACATAATCCCAAAGCCAAGAGGGAATATTTGGAAAAACACAAGCTAAAATTACTTGCTAATTCAATATATTATGCTTAGTTTCTTGTCTCCCTCAACTCAATATTGTATTTCTAAGATTAACCATGACAGTGTACCTGCCAAATTCTATTGACTGCATTTTTCTATATTAATTGTGTGTTATTATACATTATAAAGTAATTAAATTTAGCTAAAAGTAGCAAAATTAGTTTAAAATCTCCATCAGCCATCATTTTATGACTACAGATGTTAGCATTTGATTTCTTATATATCCAATAGTTTTCTTTTTTTCCTTTTATTTTCATTGTACGGTACCTGTTTTTCATATCTATTTATTAATCTTTATATCTGGATAGCTTTATGTAAACTTAAATATATATAACACAAGCATTTAACATATAGCCTTAGCAATATAACATTTTAATAGAAGAAAAATATATCTGTGAATTTTTTTTCTATATATCCCATATACTTTGCTCTGGTCAATAACTTTAATCCTCTGTAGTGATGATTGACTAAGGTCCAAAGTAAGGATCTTCATCAAAGAAAAGTATCTTAAGAATGGATGGATAGGGAAATGATTATTGCTGAAAGAAATAACTCAGCGGAATAGGGTTAGACATAGAATAATCTCACTCATTTGTGAGGTATAAGAAAAGAAAATATAGTATAGTAATAGTATATCTAAAGTCAGGAGAACCAATCCATGATAGGAAGCTTGCCACAAAGAGCAATGAGGGCATTTAGGATAGAGAAGGTTCCACTATGACAATGAAAGTTGGAACTGATACTCTAGATTAAGTGACATGCATCGTACAACTTCATTAACAATAGTTATTGGAACAATAGTAAAGCAAACCACAGTGTCATAAAGGAAAATGAAAGAGAAAGAGCAAAAGCGACAGAGAGTGAGAGAGATGGATAGATAGAAATAGAGATAGAGAGAGAGAGAATTTCTTCCCCAAGACAGGTGGGAGTGGGCGGGTGGGAGGGAAATAAACATTGGTGACGGGAAAAATGCACTGGTGAAGTTTAGTGTACATCTTATGACAGAAACTCAATTATGAACAATTTTGAAACAATAATGCTTAAATAAATTAATTATATAAAAATTAATATTGTTTTATTCTTTATAGTAAAGCAAATGAAAAAAGACAATAAATAACTATTTATTATAAACTAATTAAAAGTTTTCGTAAAGAAAGATTCCTATCAAAACTATAGCCTACAAATATTTCCTCACATTGCCTTGTCTTATTTGCCTAGAAACCATTTCTTCTAGAACATTCAGATTTTTCTTTTGACAGGCACATCTCTAGTTCTCTCATTCTCCAAGTAAATACATTTCCTTTATTTTCTACTTGTATTTCATGGCCTCTGATTTTTTCCATTTAATATTCCCTCTCTCTACCTTAAGAAAACAACTTTTCTTGATCTCACTATTAGTTCCTCACATGCTTTTTTCATTTTTTCTCAATTCTGAAAAGACTGGTTTTGCTCATTTGGCAGCCATATTTAGAGCTAAGGGAGCTACTTTTCACTTGGTGCTTGAGGATTATTCCAGAGTGAGTCTTGGGGGAGGTTTTGCAGTCCTGGAGATCTAACCTAAATATCTTACTTGAAAAACATGTATTTAATACCTTTGAGATATCTCTCTCACTGCTGAATTTACTCATTTTTTAAATGTGTTTACTTGTTTTTCTGCGACATTCACTGTGATATTCTCAGTGCATAGTGAATATCTCACACATATCATCTGTCCAATAAATATGGGCATGTTAAGTTCATTAACAAGTATCATAATGTATAAAGGACCAATATGTACATTTTTAATAAAAAATAGTTTATTGTCTTGCTGTAAGGGATTTTTGTATCAACCAGCAGAAAGTCCAGCAGCAACACTTGCATATAAGTCAAATTAAATATTTTGGTTATGTCTTGCTCAATTTATAAAAGAATAGACCATGGGGACAAGAATGATAGCTCAGTGGTAGGGCATTTGCCTTGCATGCAGCTGACCCAAGAAGGACGGACCTGGGTTCGATACCCGGTGTCCCATAGTGTCCCCCAAGCCTGGAGTGATTTCTGAGCATATTGCTAACAGTAATTCCTGAGCATCACCGGGTGTGGCCCCCACCGCAAAAAAGAAAGAATAAACCAGATGATGCTGAAGAGATAGCATAGCAGTAGCGCGTTTGCCTTGCATGCTGCTGACGCAGGATGGACAGTGGTTTGAATCCTGGCATCCCAGATGGTCCCCTGAGCCAGCCAGGAGCGATTTCTGGCCCCAGAGCCAGGAGTAACCTCTGAGTGCCGCCAGGTGTGACCCAAAAACCCAACATCCCACCCCCCAAAAAAAAAACATGGACCAGAGAGATAATATAGTAACCAACTCATGGATTTTTTGTTGTTTATTCTGAGTTTTGTAGATATATGATCTAAACTGTGAAGCAAATGTCAACCATAACTGTTTGAAATGACTTATGATTTTGTTCTCTTTCCTATTAGCCACATGCTAAATTTTTGTTTGCTTTGGACCCACCTTGGTGAGTATTCATGAATTACCCCAATTTCTATGCTCAGCGGTCACTTCTAGTGCAATTCATAAATCACATTCAGTTATAAGCCATAGATAACGCCAGGGTCAGCCACTTGCAAGCCAATTGCCTTACTCCAGTACTACCTCTTTTCAACACATGCATGTCAACTTCAAAAAAAAAACGTTACTATTTTTATTTAGTGGGTTAAGGAGATGTGGGGCAAGGGCGTACTCTGGGCTTCAGTGGGGCTTCAGGGGACCACATGCAGTACCAGAATTGAATATGCATAGGCTATTTTCAAGGCAAGTGTCCTCTCAATTCTACTGTTGCCCTAACTTCACCAAAAAATGTTACATTCTATTTTAAGGCCCTGTAATAAATCTTCCCATAAATTTTAATTAATTTAATAAGTAAATATGATTAAATAAATAATAATAAATAAATATTGCAATAGTAATTGATATTTTATTTTGTAATTAAATATTAATTAAATAATATAATGATAAATAACAATGAGAAAATTTCCCATATTTTGAATAATTTAAATTAATAATTATATAATTAAATAAATAATAATTAAAATAATACATTTTGAATAATGTTACATTTTCAATAATTCCAAAGTATTTCTCATAAGTACATAATAGGTAGTAAAGAAGTTTCGATATAATATTACACATTAGTTATTCATTTTTATGCATAGTTTTATCACAAAAAAGGAAATATATATTATTTAAACAAAAATTATTGTTTCATTATATAAAAATCACTATTTCTTTTACTCCAGTATAAAATTTTACTGTCATTAAAACATAGTAGTTCATCAAACACATTGATTTTACCTCAAGCACTCATGTCTAGTTAATAAATACAATTTTGTCAATCTAACTATAACAAAATTGTTAGTTTTCATTATGTTTTTTTTACAATCTTCATGCTAATTTTTTCCAATATTGATATTAAATTCTTTACTTGTGTCTTCTGCTCCATTCAAGGGAGGGCAGTGTTCTCTTTTTCTGTTTTCTACTATGTGGAATACAAATGATGCTAGAGCCATATTAGTCATTTAGACATAAATGGAGTTGATAATAATAATTAATAATAATAACAATAACCTGGAGTCTGAATTTCTATTGAATTCTGAAATTATCAGGTTGTATCTGAACTCCTATCTTCAGATTACTTTAGAATAAGAAAGAGGAAATAAAATTATGACTTGATTTTTTTCTAACCTATAGTCAAAATTAACTGATAAATCTTGACCCACTAAATTTTATTTTATATAAGACACACTATCAAAATATTTAAGATTAGTCACAAAATCTACAAAATTTTATATTGCTTAACATCAAAAAGGTGATATTAAAAGCTCATTGCCCATGCACCTACCTTCTGCTTTAGGTTAGCATTTGATGTTAAAGCTCTAAGAAAGAGGGTCCAACTCTGTGAATGTCATGGGAGTTTTATATATGACAGTTCTATCTGTAAGGGTCCAGTCACATACACAAAACTAAAATCTTGTTTGCCTGAAGAAAAGAAAAGTAGGTTCTTTAAGGATATTCATCTTCAAACAGATGGAACAGATCTAGAGCTGTGTTTAGCTCCCAGACAACAGGCCTGGCAGGGACTGAACAAGAAAGTGAGACCCAGCCAGCCAGCTGGTTGGGATAAAGGCCAAGAGGCGGCCATACCTAGGGTCAAACTCCAAACTAAGTAAAATTTAGTAACGAATGAAGATGGTAGGCAGATCTATTTCAAAAAGACAGAACACCATGGTGAACTTATTGAAGCAAAAATAACAAACAAATGAAAACAAACTATAAAAGGAGGAATTTGTAAGCCTTTCAAGGAGTTTCCATGGTATCTGTTTGCTTAAAGCAAAATTAATGAAATGTGTATGAGGGTGAGAGTGGGGGCGGTTGGCACTAATGAATAATATTAAAGTCATTGGGAAGCTTAAAATTCGATAACCTGGGCTACCTGTTTCATATGTTCCTTTTATTGATTTCCCTTTTCTCTTTTCCTGTTGTTAATATTGTTGTGATGATTTTGAGATCACATAAACTCCTGGCTCTGGTGCCCATTATTTCAGTTGTGGTAAGCTCTTAGAGTCACACAACATCAGTTTCAGTTACCATACAGGATCAGAGTACCTGCTTAGAATTCTTATACAATGCTTGCTAGAATTTCAAACCCCAGTCATGATCTCATCTTTTAGTTGTGCACATTTTACTTGTTCAAACACACTCCAATTTTGTAGATTAGTCACTTGACTATGGTGTTATCAGAAATGATTTGTAGTTCCATTGACCTCAAACAACAGAGCTGCTTAATTTCACCCTATACATGCAGCACCCTTAAAAATTCAACTTTTGCAAGACAGATGTTATATGCCATGAAGCGATGCCACCGTGTGTACCTTTTAAATATACCACATTGATAGTATGAGAGGCAGTGACTCAAATCTAAGGCTGTTGTGAGTTTGCCTTTTAGAATACACAGCAATGATAAGAAATAATGATGTTAATCAGGACAAAGGGAATGTTCATTTTCAGTTATGTTGCAGTTCAGTGGCAAAATTAGTAACACCAGAGATATGTGTAATAGGGAAATGGAAGATTAAAATGTGATTAACCATGGTTTTTGAAATTCAGAAGGTAGGGTGGTTTTGTAGTGAGATTACAAATTATTAGACTAGAAAGTTGAAAACATAATAGGAAAAGCATGTTGAAGAGCAAATATGCTTTCAAGATATTAGTATAAGTACCTACTGGACATTTACCTTGAGAGAAGGAAAATAATATAACTTTCCAAATTAATTGAAAAGAGTATTTGGAAATATAAATATAGGAGGAACCCAGAAAAGCAACTTAATTGAAAAAAATTGGGCCCTATTATAGTGATATTAATCTAAATAACACTTTATCAACTTATCTTTATAATCACACACAAAAGCCCACAAACATTATACTTATTCAACTTAGATAATCTCATGCTGAGTTGGTAAAGATTTAGATTATCAGAAGATCACATTTGTGAAATATATGTTATACCCCACCAAATTTATTACTTGAAGGAAAACCTTTCCATTTCTTGGTAGACTAGCATAGGCTTTGATAATGTTCTTAGATATATGGATGTTCTGACAAAATTTGTGACTGTCTAGTTACATGTACACGGAGTTTAAAGATCAAAACTAATGACTCTTGGAGACTATGGAATATATAAATTGTATTTATTATATTGTGAATATAGTATTTAATAATTAATCAATTCTTTTTTTTTGGTTTTTGGGCCACACCCGGTGATGCTCAGGGGTTACGCCTGGCTATTCGCTCAGAAGTTGCTTCTGGCAGGCACGGGGGACCATATGGGAACCGGGGAATCGAACCGCGGTCCATCCTAGGTTAGCACAAGGCAAGGCAGGCACCTTACCTTTAGCGCCACCGCCTGGCCCCCATAATTCATCAATTCTAATTATAATTTTGTGTTTGGAAAATGTAGTGCTGAAATTTAAATTCATCTTTTCATAGGTTGTATAACAACAGAAAAAGGATGGAGCCATGAGTCAAGTGGTCTCAGAATGAATACTTAATTTGATTTTAGTTTGCTTTTAGTGTTATGTTAAATGCCTCAAATATGTGTCATTATTCTCAAATAACATTTTATGTCATTTACTCACTTGCTTGGGAGGGCTCTATATATGCTATACCAATTTTATGAGCTTTATTATCTTTTATAATGTTCATCCTCTATTGCTCTATTAAAGTTAATCCAAAGTGGTCTATCTACTCTATAAGTAAAATATTAAAGTTTCTATGTATTATTGTTTTTATTATATCTATTATTACTATATTATATCTATATCTATCTTTCTTATTCCATATATTATTAAAATGTTTTTGTAGTCCTACAGGAAAAAATAAAAATAAAAATAAAAAAGACATAACTAAATACCCAAGTCAAAGTCAACAACAATAATATCAAGAGACCCAAATTATAACAGTCTATACTTAAAATGGGCCTGTTACACTGGCAAGCCAGTGGACTAAGGGTGGGGTTATAGGGTGCATGTTGGGAACTTCTGTGGAAGGAGGTCAACACTGGTGATGGGAATAGTCATAATTTGCTGTTATTATATGCTTGAGATTCAACTATGAAGGATGTACAATTCACAATGGTTTCAATAAAACAATATTTTTAAATAAAACAGTCTTTTAACAGTCTTTAGTTATTCTAGTAATATTTTAGGAAGTCATACAGATTCATAAGGGAGCACAATGATAAAACAATATAAAAATGGTGGAGAAATATCATCTGGAGTATTCATTTTAGTATGGTAAAAAAGAAAGAGATTGAACGTTTAGACAGGCTACACTGCATTGTCCAGACATCATTATACCCATCTACTGGGATCCTTATCAGTGATAAAGGAGCTGAAACTGTGGGGGCTCTGTGGTCATTCACAGTTCCTACTTTATCAATAGTGAAAATATTAGTATTTTAAAAAGTGAAAAATCTTAAATATTAATTATGCTCAGAATCAGAGTTAAAAAAGAACAGTTCATTGTAAAGTAAGGGAGAAAGAAACAGAGCTGCAATATAGCTAGTGTGGCAAGGGCGGGTATGTGAAAACTGAATCTTTGTGTAGGATTTAAAAGGCTCTTTCCAATCCTATCATTTGATAAAAAATGATACAAAGAATTCAAGTAATCTACAGACCTATTTGACTGGTGTGAATTCTTGAGGTTTGGCCATTTGCTTTAGGCCAAATTTGCATTTGCCTCTGTCTTATCCTCCTTGATGGGACAGAATTTTATGGTCCCAACTGAAATGCTTACTGTATGAATAAGATCAACAGGGACAGACAAAAGACCTGGCAAGAGGAAAC
This sequence comes from Crocidura indochinensis, assembly GCA_004027635.1. NCBI lineage: Eukaryota > Metazoa > Chordata > Mammalia > Eulipotyphla > Soricidae > Crocidura > Crocidura indochinensis. The sequence continues at coordinate 509 of PVKC010023966.1, read as the reverse complement.
TGAGGCTTTCTCTTTCACTTAGAACAAAAGTGTGCTTCAAGTTTTGCTTAATGTAATCAGGGGTGATAGAAAGCAAGTTAAAGCTTCTCACTCCAAACTGCAAGCTTCAACTTTTCCTAATCACAGAAAGTACTCTAATTTTTGGGAAGTAGAATGGGGGGGGGGAGAAGCAGGAGTAGAAAAATAATATATAAAATTGCAAAAAAGTATTTGATTTCTTATTTTGTGTGATTTGCCAAATGCATCGCCTCATTGAAGAATTAATCGGAAGTCAATATAGTAGAGTGGGAAGCTTATCTGTTCCTCAATATATTTTTTTAATTTAAGACTAATATAAAAGCCTTTAAGCCATATTTAAATTAATTTTTCTATATAGCATAAGGTAAGAGGAGGCTTATTCCCTCCACTATCTCCTCTCCCTTCATTCAGTCCTTCCTTCTTTTCTCCTCCTTTCTATTTTCCTTTTTCCTTTTCTTTCTTCCTTCATTGTCTTTTTCCTTCCTCTTTTC
>PVKC010023965.1:0-17050 GCA_004027635.1 Crocidura indochinensis | reverse complement strand
CTGCATAATATTCCATTGTGTATATGTACCACAGTTTCTTTAGCCATTCGTCTGTTGAAGGGCATCTTGGTTGTTTCCAGAGCCTGGCTATTGTGAATAGTGCTGCAACAAATATAGGTGTGAGGAAGGGGTTTTTGTATTGAATATTTGTGTTCTTAGGGTATATCCCTAGGAGTGGAATAGCTGGGTCGAATGGGAGGCTTTTTGATCACCATTTTAATTTCCTCAATAGTGATGGGCTACATAGCTACCTCATCCTTATTTAGCCCTGGAAGGTTATGAGTCCAATAACTTGTCCATTTCTGCCAGGTTCTCATGTTTCGTGGTCTAGAGTTTCTCAAAGTAGTTTATTATTACTCTGAATTTCTGCAATATTTGTAATGATATCCTACTTTTCATTTCTAATCCAGTTTATCTAGTTTCTCTCAATTTCTTTTTGAGTTTTGCCAGTGGTCTATCAATCTTGTTTAAATTTTCAAAAAAAAACCAACATTTGCTTTCGTTGATCTTTTGGATTGTTTTCTGGATTTTCACTTTATTTCTAATCTAAGCTTTGTTATTTCTTTTTGCCTACCTATTTTTTATTCCATTTGTTGATGATTTTATAATTTTATAAGCTGTGCCATTAAGCTATTCGTCTAGGGCCTTCTTTCTTTCTAATGTGTGCTTGCAAGGCTATAAAATTTCCTCTCAGTACCGCTTTGGCTGTCCCAAAAATTCTGTTAATCTGTGTCTTTATAGTCATTTGTTTCCAGGAAAGTTTTTATATCCTCTTTGATTTCATCTCAGATCCACTAGTTGTTCGGTAGTAAACTGTTTAATTTCCCTGTGTTAATTTTTTTCTCTGTGTCCCTTTGTAGTTCAGATCTAATTTCAGTGCCTTGTGATCAGTGAAGTAGTCTACATGATTTGTATCTTCTTGATTTTATGTCAATATGTTTTATGGGCCAGAATATGGTCTATCCTGGAGAGTGCCCTATGTGCATTGGAGAAGAATGTATATCCAGGTTTCTGGGGATGGAGTGAATTATATACATCTAATAGCCCACTCTCTTCCATTTATCTTTTCAGAGCTAGTAAATTTTTATAGGGTTTCAGTCTAGTTGACCTTTCAAGGGATGACAGGGCAGTGTTGAAGTCTCCCACAATTATTGTGGTATTATTGATATATTTTTTTCATATTTATCAACAATTGTATTAAATATTTGCTGGTTCCTCATTGGGTCTGTATATGTTTAATAGAATGATTTCTTCCTGCTGTACATATCTTTTGGTTAGTACAAATCGTCCATCTTTGTTCCTTACAACTTTTCTGTGTGTAAAGCTTGTGTCATCTGATATTCGTATGGCCACTCCAGCTTTTTTAAGGCTGTTTGCTTGGATAATTTTTCTCCAGCCTTTGATTTTGAGTCTATGTTTGTTCTGAATGTTCAGTTATGTTTTTTGTCGGCAGCAGAAGGTTAAATTCAGTTTTTGATCCATTTAGCCACTCTGTGTCTCTTAACTGGTTCATTTAGTCCATTGACATTGGAATAAATAATTATCATGGTATTTAGTGCCATCTTTGCGTAGAAATTTGGTGTGCCTGTTGGTCAGTCTTGTCTTAAAGTAGACCTTTCGGTTTTTCTTTTAAGGATGGTTTTGAGTTTGTAAAGTTTCTGAGCTGTTGTTTATCTGTGAAGCTATGTATTCCTCCTTCAAACCTGAAGTGAGTTTTGCTGGGTGCAGTGTTCTAGGCGAAGCATTTATTTCATTGAATTTTGTCACTAGGTTCCACCACTGCCTTCTGACCTTGAGTGTTTCTTGTGACAGGTCTGCTGTAAATCTCAAGGATTCTCCCTTGAATGTAATTTACCTTTTTGATCTTGCTGCTTTCAGTATTCTGTCTCTGTGGGATTCATCATTGTGACTAGGATTTGTGACTAGGATTTGTGATTAGGATTTGTCTTGGGGTGTTTCTCCTTCAGGCATGCAGGATTTGGTCGCATGTAGTCTTTAGCTCTGGTAGTTTCTCTGTAATGATGTTCTTGACTGCTGATTCTTCCTGGAGATTTTCTTCCTGGGTCTCCGGGACTCTAATGATTCTTAAGTTGTTTCTACTATTGAGTTTATCAAAGACTTCTATTTTCATCTGTTCACATTCTCTGAGTAATTTTTCCATTTTCTGATTATTTGCTTTAAGGGTTCTTTCCAGTTTCTTCTGCTGTATGGCGTTGTTATGTATCTCATCTTCTAGGTCATTGATTCTATCCTCAGCTGCTGTTACCCTGTTGGAGAGCCTTTCCATTGAGGTTTTCAATTTGTCTACTGAGTTTTTCAGACCTATTATTTCAGTTTGGAGTTTTCTGATTTTTATCTTCATATCCTCTTGATATTTATTAATATCCCATTGAACTCGATATTTGCTTTCTTTGAGTTCTGTGAACATCCTCTATATCTAAAAGACTAACTAGGTATTTGGCTGTTTTGGGGTCATCAGAGTTGCCATTTTCATTCTCTATGCCTGGTGTTGGTCTATGTTGTTTTTCCATGGTCACATTTGCATTGTCAGTTTTTCTATGCTTTGTGGTGGTATTCATCAGTAGATGATGTGCGCAGGTGCAAAGCGAAGCAGAGTGGCCACACTTCTTCTGGCTCTACCTTTTGTGGATGGAATGACTTACCTCAAAAGAAAAGAAGCACTCAGGGAAGAATGCTGCACAGGATCAAGTCTTAGGCCTAAGCAAGCAGAGAAAATTCTAAAGATGTCTGCAGTGATTTATAAACACAGCAGAAGTCAGTTGGCTCCATTCTTTGTAGGCAGGACAACTCACCTCCAAAAAAAGAGGAGCCCTCAGAGAAGAATGCTACAAAGGATCAAGTCTTAGGCCGAAGCAAACAGAGAAAAGTCCACATATGTCTGCCGTGCTCCAAAGACACAGAAGAAGTCCTTTCTGAAGTGAATTGGTGGCTCAATTTCAAAACCTGGACAAAAAAACAACCTCCATTGTGTTAAGCCTTTGAAATCCAGATGCTGGCTACTAAAATAATCAACCCACTTAATTCAAGCAGTATTGAATACATGGTTGATTTAAAAGCCATGCTTGGAATCAAAAACTCCCAGGAGCTGTTTCTGCTCTCTGAGACTAAAGTTCTCTCTAGCTGATTTGAAATCAACCTGACATATATGATATATTCACAAATGCTATGCATCCTGGTCTTCTAGTCTAAGTGCTTATACAAGATAGATAAAAAGTCAAATTTTACATTTCTGATGGACATTTAAATAGACAAACTCATGTTAAAAGCCTAAAAAGCTGCCTAAGTTTCTTAGAGATATTCAACATTGATATTTTTTTATTTTTAATTTTTATTGTGACCAAAGTGCATTACAAATCTTTCACTGCATCATTTATGGTACATAGTGACAATAAGTAAGGGTCATTCCCACCACCAGTGCTGTCCTCCCTCCACCCATGTTCCCAGCATATATCCCATATCTCCCTTCATTAACCCCCAGAATGCTAGTGCAACTGGTCTTCACTTTACAGCTTGTTGTAGATTGAGCATCCATTCCATCGTCATTGAAGATAAATAGGATAAGAAAAAAGGGAGAAAAAATTTAGTAACAACTACCAAAAAAAAGAGAGAGAAAAATGGAAGAAAAAAGAAAAAAAATGCACCTGGCAAATAAAGATAAAAATAAATCACTAAATAATAACTAGAAGAGTGAAAAAGAAAGAAAAATGGAAGAAAAAAAAGAAGGAAAATAAAGTCAAAAACTAACAAATCAAAATAAGAAAAAGTAGGGGTGCTGGAGTGGCAGGGTTTAGCTTTCCCACCATTTTTTTTATAAGCACAGTAAGCATTGGGGAAGAAAGGAAATTCCCATGGCCTGAGAGATTCAGGCTTTCTCCATCCTTGAAGCATACTATCATGGGATCAACCGCTGGCTCCTTATATACTCATTACCCCCAATCCAAAGGCTTTTTTTATGGTGCCAGGAAACTTTCCTCTCAGTTGTCTGTAAGAAAATCAAGCCACTGTAGCTAGTAATCTTGGTATTTACGCAGGTTATAGGTCAGGGTCTAGGATAGAGTCTTTATGGTTCTAGAGGTTCCTATCCATCATTGTTGTTGTGTTCAGTCTTCTCACTTGCTCCCTGTTTTTATTCAGTTCCTAAGCCAAAGCCTAGGATATTATGGATCCAAAGGATCTGCTCAGTCTCTGTTGTCCAGGTTGGGCCTCTGCAATAAGACATGTTGTTGTTGTTGTTGTTGGATTCCTGGTCTACAACCTAGGGTAGGGTTTTCCTTATTGGTCCCAAGGTAGGTTCTGTTCAGTCACAGTTGTCAAAGTCAGTTTTCTGTTGGTGGTGCGATTATTTTTCACAGTTCAAAGGACGATATCTCTTCTAATTTCCATTTAGTGTTAGGTGATGTGATAGAACAACCTGGTCTTATGTCAAGTTTTCCTTTCCTTGTTGTCATATCAAAACTGGCACAAGTTGGTGCCAGAGCAGTGTTATAAATCTCCCAATTGAGCTTAGTTCCTGGTGGTGTTGCCTGGAGCTGTATCAGTTCTATGTCTGGGTTCTGGGGTTAAGGATTGGACTAACACTGTCCAATCTCCTGGACACTTCGTTGTATCCACATGACACATGTTCAGGATGGGAGGCACCCTTCTGCTATTAAAAAAATATTCAGATCTTCTACCTTTCAATTCAGAATTGGCAAATCTCAGTTAGCTATTGCTCAGTCTTGGCAGAATGATCTGAATTAAACTCTAGGTAGAAGATTGTCATGCTGAGTTTAAAGACATTTAAAGCTATTTTTATAGATTAAATTAATATTTGGGCAATTTGAAAGGGTTCTGTTATTTAAACCCTAAAATAAATAAATAAATAAATAAATAAGTATAGGTTGAAAACATCTACTTTTTATTTGTCCAGTTCCCATAGCCATCCTTCTACTCGTTTTTGCAAATTCATATTCATAGTTTTACCAACACATCTCTGGTAGTATTAGTTTATTTGATAATCCTGTTCTTTAGGTTCCTTTTAAGATATACAGAAGTTCTTTCATTATATGAGAGCTTATTCATACTTTATATAGCACCAATAATATTACTCCTGTTTGGATGTAACATTTGCTTAACTATCTATTGAACTTTTAAATTTACTTTACCCTTAAATCCCAATACAATACTGTGTTCTTTTGTGAAAGACTTGGGTATGGGTAGCTCCTACTGTACAAATACTTGAACTGAAAAAATGATTACTGTGATTCAGAGTCAAACATTTTCCCCTTTAAGTGGTAAACCTTCAACAGACTCCAGGTTTCCAAAATATTGAAAACAAATATTGCTAATGTGTTTGCAGATGGGGACCATATTTCTGATGTTTCCTCTGACACTAATATATTTTCATACTCATGTAAAGGTAATTTGCATTTTCTGATGAATTGTTAGACATATTTAAGAGAAGTATTGATAATTCTATATTATTTACTATTAATTGATTATAATATTAGTTTCTGATGCCTCATCACATGATCTTTGGTATATGAGTTCTACATATTTATGGTATCTTCTATCTCTTTAACTTATGTCCTGGGAGGCAGGACTATAAAATAAACATAATTATTTTTATTTACTCACCATGATTTATAAAGGTATAGGTAAGTTAATAGCAATCAGTGTTGTTCTCACTTTAAACTACCTCCAGACTTAGCATTCCTATATCTAAGTTTCTCTCTCTGTCTCAAACTGCTTCCTTAGCAAACTCATTTAAAAAATTACTTATACTGGGTCCCGGGAGGTAGCATGGAGGTAAGGCGCTTGCCTTTCATGCAAAAGGTCATCAGTTCGAATTCTGGTGCCCCATATGGTTCCCTGTGCCTGCCAGGAGCAATTTCTGAGCATGGAGCCAGGAGTAACCCCTGAGCACTGCCGGGTGTGACCCAAAAACCAAAAACCAAAAAAAAAAAATTATACTTTGATGGGATTACTTATACTTGTGGCATATATGTGGGAACACACCAAGGCAAATGCCCTACCTACAGTGCCATCACTCCAGTCCCCCACTTGCTAGATTTTAAGTTTAGCTTTTTAAAAATCTCTTTTAGTATAAATTTGAACGTCCTCTATGTACTAATTATTTATTGACTCTACATAACTATAATGTTTTCTGTAAATAATCTCAACAATGAAGACTGATATTTGACAGGTATCTTGGCATGTTTTGCGACATTGGAATTTCTACAAGATGCTTTGCTCAGATCTTTTATCTGTAATTCTCATTGTGAATTTTCTACGGAAACAATCTTCACTAAAAAACTATTTAGTAACATAATGGCTATACTCTTTATTTTGGCAGAGGGGAAAGTATCTTTCCCAATGTTTAAGGATTTCTCTCAGTCTCTGCCCCTCAGGAATCACTTCTTGCAGTATTTGAGGGACCATATGGGATGCCAGGTTCAAACTGGCAAGCACCTTTACTGCTGTGCTATCTTTCTAGCTCTTTAATGGCTAAGCTTTTAAATACCAGCACAATAGAATTTCCTAAGTTTTAGAGCAGCATTTCTCAAACAGAGGCCATCTGGTTCACTGTGTTCCAGGATATTTCAAGGGGACTGCAGGTGGAAATCACATTACATAACTGGGCCTATCAAGACCAGGTATCAAGTGATAGAACAAGTGTGGGGCACAGAAAGAAATAATATCAGAGGAGGCTATAGTCAGCAAAAGGTTGAGATTAATTTGAAATTTCTTTTTATTTTTTCGTTTTTTAGTACCAAGAATCAAACTCGAGAACATCATATACATGCCTGGAAAGTGCTTTGCCACTGTGCTATATCCCTGGCCACACTTTAATGAATATTTTTAAGGAGATAGCATGGAGGTAAGGCGTTTGCCTTTCATGCAAAAGGTCATCGGTTCGAATCCCGGTGCCCCATATGGTCCCCCGTGCCTGCCAGGAGCAATTTCTGAGCATGGAGTCAGGAGTAAACCCTGAATATATATATATATATATATATATATATATATATATATATATATATATATATATATATATATATATATATAAAAGAAATCTACATATAAACTCTGGGTTTTCAATGTAAGTTTTTATTTATGAAGAGAGAGAGCAAATGATCATTGAGGCCCCTTTACCACTTATCCATCCCACAGTAATTTTTGTTTTCAGTATTTTACTTCAGTATTTTATTTCAGTAATTTCCAGTTCCTCATGTGTTTCCTTTTGCTCAGCAGCTCACATGCCCTTGGCATTCTTATACTCAGCAACCTGTCTCCATACTCTGCATACCTGTCTCCATCTGGCTCCTTCTGTGAGTCTTGCTCCTGTACTTGGAGAGCTAAATAGGCCTTTTGTGCTTATGCAAGTAAACACAAACACACACACACACACACACACACACACACACACACATGCACGCGTGCACATGCACTCACGCACAAAGTCCCTGCTTATATTTTCCTTAGTACAAAAATGGAGAAATGCATATTTTTTTCCTGAATTTTATCTTAGTATAACTTTTTGCCAAATTGAACAAAGTAAACTTAGTGAAGAAAAGAAAAGGAGCGGTCTCTCGTTACTGATCAGTGTCTTTTTCCCCCCACTGAGGTACTGTAGGATACTTCTTACCAATTTGTTACCAGCAGTACTTTGTTTTTAAATTGTCTTTGTTACCTATATTCCTTAATAAAAGCCATTTCAATTTGAATGGCATTTTACTAAACCTTTGAACAGTGTTAAATCTCCCATCCTTCTTTTTAAAAACAATGCATACCAGTATTTTTGTCCTTTCTCCTTTATTATCCTCAGCATCTTTCCAAGTACTCCAGAACTGGAAAGACTTCTTAAATAATCTTGAAAAAAAAAAAGGAACAAACATATGCAAAAGATGACTCCTCTTCATTCTTTTTGTGTTTGCATATTTATTTTACCTGTTGCTTCTTTTTCTGGTATGTAGATATGCACATAGACTACAGGCACATGCACAAATATGCACACAACCCTTCTTCATGACCCAGTAAGTCTTTTAGTGAGGTCTTTCCACTTACTCTGAAGGCCAGTTTTACAATAATGAACGTGGATTATTCTCTGAGGACTTCATGCTACTTAATACTTAGCTCTTGTCTTGAAATTCTGACATTTCTAGTAGTGTTCTCTTTGTCATTTTGCCTCCTAGTTTAGTAGCTGAATCTGCTTGTTATTGACAACTCTTATGCATGATTAGTAAGGCAGACTTTACATGTAACTAATTTTCAGTAATACTTTTACTGATAATATTTTGAGACAAGTAATCTGCTTTATCCAAGATGTGTACAACATTTGTTTTTAAGTTGCCTTCTGTGCTCTACTTTGCAGTTGTCTCCTTCATTTATTTCACCTCAGTTATCGGGTATATATGTGTTCTGGGGTTCAAAGAGTAGGCACATAATAGAAAAACTTCCCAAAGGGTTCTTTCATAGGGCTCCTCTAGGTTTTGTGTTCTCCAAACTGTTATGTTGCTATCTCTTGTCTAAGGAAAGTTGCCCACATGCCCCAAGAGTATTTCCCTCTCTCCTTTGTTGGAAATTTTGTACTACACTTAATTTCTCTATCAAATGTTAAGATTTACTGTGTTGAGATGAGCAACCTTAGGTTCTATAAGTTTTTTATTTTAAATTTTGCTGTATCAGAGGTCAGACTGAGGGCCTCATGGATACTAGAGCTATCTTTCTAATTCCTATATTTGAGCTAACGTACTTGGGACATTACTTGAAAATGTTTTTTAGGTGAGGAATATGTCTAAGTAACTGGTCATATATAATATATGTGTGTTTTCTCCAGTTTTTAGCACATATCTAGAAAATAGAATTTTTCAGATAGTTAGATGTGAGGGGCTGGAACAAAATACTGTGGATAATGTACTTGCCTCCCCCTCTGTTGATTCTGTTTTGATCACCAACATCCTATAAGGTCCCTTGATTACCACCAGGAATAATAATTCCTAAGTGCATAGACAAGAGTAAACCATAGCATCACTGGGTGTACCTTCCCATACAAAACAAATAAAATGGTTGCATTTCAATTTTATAGCTAATGGGCCAATTTTACAGCTAATGTCTTCTCTTTTTTGTAGCTTAACAAACAACAATTGCAGTTGCTGAAAGAAAGGTTCCAGGCCTTTCTCAATGGAGAAACCCAAATTGTGGCTGATGAAGCATTTTGCAATGCAGTTCGGAGTTACTATGAGGTAAGTTTAAAGAGTTCTGTGTTTTATGTTTTTTTTTTTTTAAATTTTGGCACTTTGATGCTCTTAAAAAAGCTTTTCAAAATATCTTTCCCATTTTAAGAAGCTGCCTAGTATGATATGAAGACTGTGAGTTTGCAGCTTTTCTGAATGTATTGTCACTTCTACTTTGCAATTTAAAAATCATTCTACAGGCTGGTTTTGAGAGATAAACAGAATTGGAAAAATTATTCACATCTTTGAGGAGACATAAACTGTTCAGAAAAGTCTTCTGGCAGTGATTGATATAGCTGAGTATAGCTATCTTTGGGGCCATGTGCCCAAAGTATCCTTTTTAATCAGTTTCAATAGAAAATTACTATCTTGTGTCACTCTGTTCCTTTAATTTGCTAATAATTATGACTAGCACCTAATTTCATGAGAATTAGTGGAATTTTCTTACTGAAACAATAATAATACCAATGGCATTTTGCAGGTTTCCCCCTGATTTTAATTTGTGACTCATCAAGAATTCTCTATGGATTTCTTATGTACACGATTTTTCACACAGTAACCACTTCTGTGAATTGCTAGTAAATATTAAGTTTCCAATTCCTTTTTTTCCTATGTATTTCAAAGTCATCTGGATTCCTTTTGTTATGTAGGTGCTCTAGGTCTTTCAGCTGAAGAAACAGCATACAAACATAGCAGACCGGGGCTGGGGCGGGGGGAGAAGAATATATACGGAAAGGATTTTTTTAACTTTTTGTGGCAGAGAATAAATTTCCATGAAAAAAATAAAGTAACTGGATACACAAATAATTGGATTTGTATTTTATCGAGGGTTGCATTAAAAGGTAACAAATTCAGCTTTTGGGAAAGTTTTTGTTACCCAAAGCCTTGGTAAATTGAAGGAGTGTATCATGGTTTTGCTTACTAACTATATTTATGGAATGAATCTAATGGCAAAGTGTTATTAAACTGAACTTTAGGTCCAGACCAACTTACACATATGACCTCAAAAGCTTTAAGTATGTAGTACTACATTTGATTTTGCAAGTCTCACCATATTTTTTGTATGATAAGATCTTATAATGAGTCCTAAAATATAAAGTGTAAGTAAACTTCTACACTTGTACTTAAAATAAAAAAAATCATTTGTGTGAAGATGGAAAAATTGTGATTCAGGAAAGTAATTTTTGAACAGAAATATGATTTTGAAAACTGTTCGTTATTATATATTTATATACTGTTTATAGTTTATAAAATGTCTAGTTTTTTCCCCTCTGATTATATATATGAGTAAAAAAGCAAAAAATATCATCATCTGTTTTTGTAAATAGAAACTGAAGCTGATAGAATTTAAAAGACCTGTTCAGTGCTGTGTGTTTGGGATGCATTAGAGTTCATTATTATTATTATTATTATTATTATTAAGATTATATATTATTTAAGCACATGATTATGGAAATATTCATAATGGGGGTTCAGTCATAGAATGTACACAACCCTTCACCACTGCAATTTTTCCACTTCCAATGCCCCCCAGCTGAACTCCCCCACTGCCAGTCTCTGAGACAGATATTTTGCTTCTCTCTCTCTCTCTCTCTCTCTCTCTCTCTCTCTCTCTCATTGTCATGGTAGTTGTCATTATGATTAGTGCTCTAACTGCACTCACCACTCTTTGTGGCATGCTTAATATCTTGAGTTGGTCTTCCTGGCACTCATCTCTATTGTCTCTGTATATTATTGCCATACTGTCTTTTATTTTTCCTATATCTTGTAGATGAGTGAGATTATTCTGTGTCTATCCCTGGAGCTCTGTGAAAGTCTAGATTTTCTAACCCTTTCACCATTGCCATTTTGAACACAGCTATTCCAGATATTGTTTTGAAACAGTTCAGTAGCAATTTACTACTCTTAAAAATAAACATTTTATTGAGGGTAAATATTGGGCTAAACTCATTCCCTGTTGCATATATACATATTTATATATTGTTACATATATAAATGTAACAATATATACATTTTTTCATATATTTGTTGGAATATTGTGTATTTGTAAGAAAAGTTGAGCTCTTGAAGTTTATTGCAAAGAGAATGGAAATAAGGACATCATAAATACAAATTAAATTGGAGGAAAGACAACCTTTAATCTCACACATTTCTAATATATATGGAGGGATAAAATAGGAAAATATAAAGTATCAGGTTATGACAAACTTTTGGCCTTGTTTATAAAAGTTGCATTACTTAAAATGTGCATAGAAATAAGGAAATGAATAAAGAGACTAGATCTGATATATATATATATATATATATATATATATAGAGAGAGAGAGAGAGAGAGAGAGAGAGAGGGAGAGAGAGAAATATGGAAGGGAATAAAGAGACTAAAGCTGACATATAATGGTGGAGGGTATGGGCATTTTGATTGTGTGCATTGAAACTTCATACATTTATACCATAGACATTAACTCTGTTGTTAGGTAACATGTTGCTATACTGTAAGAAGAAATTAAACATAAAAGCTAATGTTTGTACCTATTTAAAAATTTCTATAAAAATATCTAAGGGGTGTGGGTTCTCGCAAATAGTAAAACAGATAAAATGCTTATCTTGCATGAGGCAGACATGTTAGGTTTGATCCCCAGCAAACCCCTGAGCTCCACAAGTAGTAGTCTTTTTTAAATTTTTTTGGGGGGCACAGCCAGTGACGTTCAGGGGTTACTTATGACTATGTGCTCAGAAATCGCTCTTGGCTTGGGGGACCATATGGGATGCCGGGGGGATTGAACCTTGGTCCATCCTAGGCTAGCACTGGCAAGGCAGATGCCTTACAGCTCCGCGCCACTGCTCCAGCCCCCACCAATAGTAATCTTTGAATGTAGAGCCTGGAGTTAGTCCTTAGCACTGTTGATGAAATTTTTCTTTGGCATAGAAAGACACCATTTGAATAGAAAAATTTCATATTCCCAAGAATGTTTAACCTATCAGAATTTCTATGCAACTTTGAAGTGTTGTCATAGAGAAAATCTGCCTTTTCTAGTAATTTATTATTGCTAAGTAAACGAATATTGACAGCTGGTTTCAGATATAAAAAGGTCAGCACATTTATAGATGAAATTCAGTAACCCCTAATGAGAAGTGAGGTTTTAAATTTGCATAGAGGTCTGTAGTTCACACTGTATTTCATGTTCGGGATATTAGTTTTTTATTTCACATCGCATTTTCCTAAATTTTAAGGATGACATTTAAAATTAAGTATTAGGTGAGAATATAGTCAATGTTTTTATGTCTGAGATTCCAATTTCTATTTAGGGTAGCAGGCTTTTTGAGGCCTGTCAGAGTGTTTTGTACAGTTTGCAGAGTTGCCTGCATTGTTAAAAACATCCAATTTTGTCTAAAGGATGGATAATTCATAGATTGTAGATTTCTATTATTTGAAGATAGATGAAGGGAAGCATATAATTTAATATTTTTTCCTCATCTTTATGAGGATGAGGAAATAGTCTAAATCTACAAACAAAGTACCTGGTAGAGGATAGGAGTTGGTGTCCTCTATTAATTAAAATAACTTCATCATTGATACGATTGTCAAAGGCTAAAATACTCCTTTATAGCCTGTGTGGTTCCATTGTGTGCTGTATCTTATCAGTACCTTATGTTAGCTATTTACAGTTAACTTTGGATAAGTAGACCCAGAACAGTTTGCTTGTTTTCTGGAAACTTGTGTAGTCACTATCAAATAGCTGCTACCTTAGGGTGCCTGTCTTTCATCTCTAAACCCCAGGGATTAATTTAGGATTACTATACTTGCAAAGAAAGCTTGGCCATATCTGAAATGCTGAATTTTGCACTTCATAAGTCTTTCTGTACTTTACCCTGATTCCACACTTTAAGATAAATTTATACATTACCATGAGTGTTGAAATTTTTATGCTATCTACTGGATAATCTTGGGTCTTTAAATAAATTTGCAATCAGAATTATCAGCAAAGAATTTCAGTTAGTACTCAGAAGATTTGTATGCTGTCTAGGTGAGATTTACAAACATTTTCAAAGGCTCTAGGGACACTTTCACCTGATATTTAACCTCTGAGGCCTAACCAGTTGTAAAGACCAGATGAGATCAAGATACCATGTCGCAAGGGTCTCAGAGTACTTTAGACTGCCAGGTGATTCTGGCATTGTTTGGGAGTTATCAGGGCATTTCATCCAGGGGTATTGAGCAGCCTTTTGGATCTTACTGAGCCACCCAAGCTTCTCCCCTCTGCTTCTTTCTTTGCCACTTTTATTAGCCAGGTTTTAGCACATAAATCACCTGAGAGTCTGGGTTGAAGTAATCAGAGGTACATGTGTTAATTAACTCAGAAAAGGTGAAAGTAAAAAGTGACTTTACAGGTATATAACAACACAGAGGTCACTTGTGGTAGGGTTTGGAGCACCATATACTGTGCCAGTGATTTAAACCAGGATAGCTATGTGCAAGCAAACACTATCGGCTGTACAATCACTCTGAACCCTAAAGATCACTCTTAAATCAGCTAAATGCATTTCTTTTGCTGACCTATCAGATTTACTTAATAGATACTTTCAGGTTGAAATTCTATATTTAGGGGCCAACCTACTTTGAAGGTGGTCAGCCACATATGATTTCCTGGTTCCCATCCAGAGTGATCTCTTAGCATAGAGTCAGGAATGAGATCTGAACAGACTCAGGTGTGTTCCTCAAGCAAATATATATTTAAAATTATGTCTTTTGTTTGAGGAATATTTTTATTGTTATTTATTTCTAGGATACAACATGTAGTTCTCTATGATTATTCCTGGCTTTGTGCACTAGAATTAATCCCTATGGTACTTGGGGGACCATATGGGATATATGAAATATAAGCAGAATTGACCATGCAAGGGAAACCCTTATCCCTGCACTCTCTGTCCCCAAAGGTGAGATTCTGAAAAAAATCACACTTATTCTTTTTTGTTTTGGTTTGGTTTGTTTTGTCTTGGGTCACACCCAATGATGCTCAGGGGTAGCTACTGGCTATGCGCTCAGAAATCACTCCTGGCTTGGGGAACCATATGGATGCTGGAGGATTGAAACAAGGTCCGTCCTAGGTTAGTGCATGCAAAGCAAACACCCTACTGCTTGTGCCATGGCTCAGGTCCCAAGAATCACACTTATTCTTACTGGCACAGTCCAATGGTTGCTGGTCTTTCTCATGTGTATGTAATGTTTTTCTCTTTCTTAACCATAATGTAGATAGAATAAACTCTTGGAATGAATAAAACATTAGATTGAAAATGTAAAAGACTATGACTAGCTAAGATGGTTATTAAGCATCTGTTTTTTAAAAAAACATTTTTAGTATTTTATTCATTTCCAAATTATGTAATGAAAGGCTTGTTTTAATTTGGAGCCCCATAAAACATACTAAAGATGCAGTTGCTACTACCAATAATATGGGTTTTTAAAAGCTCTATTTTTGGGGGTTTTTGAAGGTACTTTTAGAATGGAGTATTTTGTTACAGTGTTATTACTGCAAAGATCATTGTTTTGCATACAAAACCAGGGGTGTGATGGGAATTTTATTTGAAATGGTTGACCTGGTGAGATGGGATTTCGTCTTGAAGAAGAAAACACTTAGAAAACATTTCAAGCTGTTGATGTGTGCTTATTTTCAACCAAGGGGATGATAGTGAATTCATATTTATTTATCTCATAAATCTTCAATTGTCCACTTTGTACTTGCTGGCAAGCAGGTGCTAAGCAGGCGTATGTTTTCTGCTTGCTTTCCTGCAAATGATATTTTAGTCAGATTTAATGCATTTTTCTACCTTGCTGCAAGGAAGGAGGACCATGATGAGTGGGAAAAAAGAGATGGTTTCAGACAGAGCAAAGCTAGTAAATTAGAATTTATAGGTAATATTGTTAATCCCAATCAAATTCAGTAATTCTATAAACTCAGATGGTAAAACATTTATTCACACTAATTTCAGACTGAATTTAATGTCCATTTCTATTATGTATGTAAATAGCAAACATATTAGTACTTACCTTGTCTGTGAATAAAATTAAAAACTTTTACAATTACATATTTATTACAGTTAGGTGAGACTTTTAACAAACTGCTATTAAACTCATTATATTTTTCACAAGTTATTAAAGATTCATATAAATTATATAAGTTCATTAACGATTATTTTACTAGAGTATTTCAGTAAAAAATGAAACTTGTTTTTATAATTCTATGAATTTAATTTATTTATTTATTTAGTTTTTTGGTTTTTAGGGTTACTCCTGGCTATTCACTCAGAAGTCGCTCCTGGCAGGCACGTGGGACCATATGGGGAACTGAGGGATCGAACCGTGGTCCATCCTAGGTTAGCACAGGCACCTTACTTTCAGCACCACCGCCCAGCCCCCAGAATTTAATTTTTAACATTTATTCAGAGATAGTATCCAAAGAGTGTTCTAGATTTCCAAAAGGTTTATGCTACGAGAATGTTAAGGAATTTCTCACTTATAGATCTTTTGAAGTCTTTTATCACAAAGAAAGCAGTTTTAACAACAGAAGAAAAATAGGGGGGGAAAGTGTGTTTTCTTCTAATCTTAGGTTGGAATTTTGGGCCAAAAATGCATCTATGGGATTCATAGAACTTATACTTGTGTTATATTTTCTTAATATGGAAATTAGATTATGTACTCTATTTTCTAGCAGTTGATCAAAACAGTTAATATAAATTTATAAACACAGTATTAAGCACAGGCTACTATTATCATTACCGGTTGACTTTTTATCAAAGTATCTGCCACTGTTTTTGCACATTCAGCACTTGATTCCTGTGCTACATGTATACTCTCTCTTTGAGAAGTAAAACATAGTTTTTACACATTACAGATAAATCTTCTTCAATTATTCTTGAAATTCTGTCCAAAAAATAGCCCATGGACAAGTGCAAGCCTGCATGTGTAGGTTTGAAAGCCACTAATCTGCTGCCTTAATTATGACAGCTTGTGGATCAATATGCAAAGATAGTAATCTGCTGGTATTAAAAGGTTCAAGTTTAATCAGCTCATTAAATATTCAGTATCAGATAGTCTTTAATGAAATATAAAGATAAATTAAGTTCCTGACCTTAGTCATATAAGCATTTGCTTATTGAAGTTGCTCTTGCCCACTTTACCAAACTGATTGGATGTGAAAGACAGTAAATATCCTCTTTGAAAATTTCTCCCCTTTTAGGGCAAACATTGAGTATGGGTTTGAATGTGGTCTACTTCCCTCGATTTGGAAATGCTCTATATGTAGCAGTTGGTATTATGAGGATTTCTAAGGAAGCTGTAACTAGACATATTGACTCAGGAAAGTACCTGGCACATACATCATTTCAAATGACAACTTTTCAGTTGAGCCTTATTAAGTTGCTATTTTTCTCACTTTGCTATAATATTCATACAAATAGTAACTCTATAGGTGATTTTCTGTGAGACAGTAATCTGATGAATATCTAGTTATCAGAGCCTAGATGATTTCTTTTGAGGAATGTTATTGTTGGTAAATCATGCTTGTAGTGCATTAGAATATTCCCAGGATTCAACCTTTATATTCCTTTACAAAATATCATCTAAGGCACTTTTATATTATTTCAAACTGGTTGTTAAAGTATATATAAGTTGATATATTTTGATATTTAAAATATTTTAAGTGTTTGCATATTCTCTTAAATGACCTTTACAAATAGAAGTTAATGTGTAAGTTAATGTATATTTGTTTTGTTTAACAATGACATACACTCACTTTATAGCAGCTTACTTTAGAAGGGCT
>PVKC010023964.1:0-16972 GCA_004027635.1 Crocidura indochinensis | reverse complement strand
AGTAAATTTTGAGCATCACCAGATGCGGCTCCAAAACTGAAAAATAAAATAATAGAAAATAAAATAATGAACAAAAGTGTCACCAGCCAATTTAAAAAAAACAACCAAAGTAGTAGTCAGATGTTTAAGTCAAAAAGAAATGAGACCTGAGAAATAGCACAGCAGTAGGGCATTTGCCTTGCACATGACTGACCCAGGACAGACCTGGACTCAATTCCCTGCATCTCATAAGGTCTCCGAGTCTGCCAGGAGCGATTTCTAAGCACAGAGCTAGGAGGAATTCCTGAGTGCCTGAGGGTGTGCCCTCCCCCAAAAAGAAATAAATAGGATAGAGATTCACTTAGTAATAATTAAAGGCATATATTTGTAATATATCAATGTACTTCCTTAATTAATTATTTTTAATTTTTTGGCCACAACCAGCATTGTTCAGGGTTTACTCCTGGTTTTACATTCAGGAATCATCACTCCAGGCCAAGCTCTGGGGGCCATTTGTGATGCCAAGGATCTAACCTGGTACCATTGTGTGCAAGGCAAGCACCTTATTCATTGTACTCTTCCTCTATCAGTCCCCCCTTTCTTGCTTCTGTTGATGTTCTTGTGCTAACCAGGAACTGCCCACACTTTTAGTTGTGCTACTCCTCAGGAATACACACTTGGTTATGTGACACTGCCATGGCACAAACCCAAGTATACTTTGTTTTCGCCATGGTGCATGCATACTAACTCAAACTGTTTATTGAGGCACACAGATCATAGTTATACTCATTGGGGGCTTATCTGGTGCTCATATATATGTATATGCATACACATATATACATATATATATCATATCATATATATACATACATATATGAGCACCAGAGGCTGAACATCCTGGTGTGGTGCTCACCATCTATTCTTGTTACACTGTGTGTGGGACGTCACACTCAAGTCTCTGAAACCATTTAGCTGTTGATTTGTTGTTTGATTTTTGTTTTAGGGCTGTACTCAGCAATGTCCAGGGCCTACTCCTGGATCTGTGCTCAGGGTTATTTCTGAACATGATGAGGGATAATATGCAGTATCAGGGACTGAACCTGAGTCAGCCACATGCAAGGCAAGAGCCTTAAACCCTGTACCATATCTTTACCTCCAAAACTTTTAAAAAGTAAGGGCCACTTTTAGAGATGCTGGGAATCAAACTTAGGGACCGGTACATGCTATTACTTGAGTCAATTTCTGGTCCCTTTTCATATCATCTCTTAATTCAACATTGTGTATAAGGAATACTTTTGTTTTATAAATAGGAACCCGCTACTAATGATTTTTACAGTATAAATCTTGTCAACTATCAATATTGAATATAAATTGTCCTACTCTGGTATGGATTTGGGATTTCAGGAAAGTGAGGTTTGAGAATCTATTTTTACTAGGTTATTTCTGTGTTCATTAAAACTGGAAAACCTCCACAACAAGTTTAGGGTATAAACAACTTGATATCTTACATTTTCCTTGAAAAGATCAAAGGGCAAGAGGGGTGAGCACTCGGAACTATGTTGAAAAGCCCCCAACAGTCGAGGGGAGTGGAGAAGATTATTCAGAACCCTTTGGTGCCAAGAGATCTGGAGCTTCTAAAGCTATGGGTTAATGCATTTTGCAATAGTGATTTAACATGCATGAAATCCCTCTCCCCACAGGACCAGTAGCACAAGAAGTCTTGATGTATCTTAAATAAAGTCAAGTTGGGATTTTTTTTGGTAACCTTAGGCTTCTGATTTTCTGTTTTATTCAACGAAAGTAAGCAAAAATACTGCTTTCCTTCTTTTCTATATGGCAGGGATAGAGAAGAATTTGAGAGAAGGCATTGAGCAAATAATTCAGGAAATGGATGTGGAGAAGGAATACTTCTTTTTGGCAGGAGAGCAGCTGGGAGAGTGTTGAGACAGCATTTCCTTGCTGGGGCATAATTCAACCATCTTGTAAGGTTCATGGCCCACTTGCATGCCAGATGTAGCATGGGTTTTCTTTAAATTGGAAGCATTGATTGAATGTGGATTCTTTTATCTTTCAACTATTTGTTTTGAATTAATTTCAGATTCACAAGAATTTGCAAAAATAGTACACTGCATTTTTATGTATCCTTCCCCCAACTTCTACAATAAAAACATCTATCTGACTAAAACTTGTTCACAAAACCAGGAAATTGAAATTCCTACTGTGCAAATTCTATACTAAAAAGCCTGGGACATTTTGTGTGGTGATCCAGCAAAGATGATTCAGAAACCACCATCGGAAGCATACATGAAACACTATTCTGTATAAAGAATACAGATTTGGCTTCAAGTCCTATGGACATTTCATAAGAGCTTCCTCATGCCTCATCTTGGGGGTGGTAACAATATTTCCCTTTTTTTCATGGATAGGGACAACTCCCAGTAATGTTAAACCCAGGAGGAATATAGGCCAGAAGATTTAGTGCTCAGGCTCCATCAAGGCCACATCTGTTTGTACTCAGGGGTGCCACACAGAGGTGTTGTGTAGGTCTCAAACTCAGTTCCTAGAAAAGGAGAAGTCGGGCCTGGAGAAATAGCACAGCGGCGTTTGCCTTGCAAGCAGCCGATCCAGGAATAAAGATGGTTGGTTCGAATCCCAATGTCCCATATGGTCCCCTGTGCCTGCCAGGAGCTATTTCTGAGCACACAGCCAGGAGTAACCCCTGAGCACCACCGTATGTGGCCCAAAAACAAACAAACAAACAAACCAAAAAAAAAAAAAAAGAAAAAGAAAAGGAGAAGTCAATGAAAGATTCAACCTGGGAAGCTTTGGTCTTTATGTCCTAGATTTCAGAAATTTCTTCACTATTTTCTTCCCTTTTACTCCCTTGTTCTGAAGGCTTATGATCTATTTTGCCTGTCCTTGTCATCATTCCAGTTGTTTCTGGAAGATCAAAAAAAAAGAAATGGTGGGTTTGGAGCGATAGCACAGTGGTAGGGTATTCACCTTGCAAGTGTCCCATATGGTCCCCCAAGCCAGGAGCAATTTCTGAGTGCAGAGTCAGGAGAAACAAACCCCTGAGCGTCACTGGGTATGGTCCAAAAACCAAAAACCAAAAGCAAAGAAAAGTAATGGGTGGATTCTCTAAATAAAGAATGCTTCCCGGGGCCGGAGCAATAACACAGCGATAGGGCATTTACCTTGCATGAAGCTGACCCAGGACGGACCTGGGTTCAATCCCTATATGGTCCTCTGAGTCAGGAGTGATTTCTGAGCATCAACGGCGCCCCAAAACAACAAAACAACACAAAACAAAAAAAGATTGTCTCCAGAGTCAGAGAAAGAGGCACAATCTTTGTGCAGGTGTGCATGCATCATCTCTCTTACTATTCCAACACAACATGAACCTCTGAGTGCTGCTAGGAACAAACCCTTAGTACAGAGCTGAGAATATCTCCTGCTGTTCACTGCTGGCTATAGACACCAAACAAAACAGAGGGAGAGAGGGAGGGAGGGAAGGAGGGAGGGAGGGAGGAAAGGAAGGAGGGAGGGAGGGAGAGAAAGAGTGAGTGAGAGAGAGAGAGAGAGAGAGAGAGAGAGAGAGAACCTGTATATTTTGCTATCTTCTTGGAACATTTTCATTAATGTTAATATCTCTTAGTTTGGAAGGGGCATTGGTGGTGGGAATCTTGCACTGGTGAAGGGAGATGTTCTTTTTATGACTGAAACCCAACTATAATCATGTTTGTAATCATGGTGCTTAAGTAAAGATATTATTTTGCAAAAAATATTTCTTAGTTTTTCCATTTCTTTTTGAAATAAAACTTGAATCAGTTTTATTGTTTGTTTTATTTTGGGGCCACACCACACCTGGCAGTTACTTCTGGTTCTATAATCAGAATTCATTTAGGTGCCTGGAAATTGAACCTAGGTTGGTTGTGTGCCCTATGCACTGTACTATCTCTCTGGACATCATCAGTTTTGTTTTAATTTTTTTTTGTTTGTTTCTTTGTTTAGGGCAGATGAAGTAGCAGGGAGGAAGAAAAGAAAAAGAAACAGAACTTGAAGTGGCATATAATTTCATCTCACTAAAGCCCAACCAGGCAAACACATGTATTCTGTTACACAGAAAAAAGGAGCAGAGGTTATACAGCTGGCTCACAGCTTCTTTCAGCAGCTCCTGGAGTAACTCTCAAACAAAGACTTGACTTGCTCTTTCTGTTACCCTCTGCTGGAGTACCCATGAAAACTATTAAAAATGTATTGTCAAAAGCCTTGGGTGTTTTAGAAAATAGCTTTCCTCACTACACTTTATAGATTCTTCTTCTTTCTTGGCTAGGACAGAATGTAATACCTTCTTATTTTCCCCAATGCTGAAGGACCACATGGTGCTAGGGATTAAACTGTAATATGCTAAGCATTGATCTAGATCTTTGAACCATTTTCCTCATCCCTGGTCATTCTTTTGTTTTGTTTTTGATGGGAGCCCACAACCCACAGTTGATCAGGGATTAGAGCTTACTCCTGGCTGTATGCTCGAGGATCATTCTTAGTTGAACTTGGGGGACCATATGCAATAAGAGGATTAAACTGAGTCAGTCAAATGCAAAGCAAACTTTTTGTTTGTTTGTTTGCTTTTATGGGCTGGAGCAATAGTACAACAGGTAAGGCATTTTTCTTTGCATGGGGTCAGCCTGGATTCTATTCCTGGAAACACATATTCCTGAGACTGTTAGGAGTAAATACTATATACTATCACTTAAGCCCTGTACTATCTCTCCATTCTGATCTCTTATTATTCTTTAGTTTAAATGTGTTCTCTGAAGTAAATGGGTACACTTATATAAATATTTTGTTGTTATCTGAAATCAAAATGTAATTTGATATTACATATTTATTTTATGTCTTGAATACAGGCAGGGGGTAGGGGAGGAAGGAGATGGGGGAATTGATGGTGGAAAGGTTGCACTGATAAAGGTGGGTATTCTTGTTTTATAATTACAAACATGTTTGTAGTCATAGTGCTTAAATAAAGATGTTATTAAAATATATATCTTTTATTTAATTTTTAAAAATTAAGACAGCTTGATTTAGAAGGTACCATATTTGCCGGCGTATAAGATGACTTTTGAAATGAAAAAAAAAAAATCAGCCGAAAATCAGGAGTCGTCTTATATGCCGAGTATATCCCAAAAAATGTCTCTATATGCCACTAAACAAAAATCATCTGGATATTGCCACAAAACGAGTTTTCCAACTCGATCCTGCACCAATCACTGCAAGGCTGCTCGGACCGCCTCTCTAACCCAGCCAATCCAAGCAGGGTTTTGATGCATGCAAATTAGACAATGTTCTGTACGGAATCTACACTGTCAAAAGCCTGCTCAGATTGGTCAGAGTCAGAGAGGAAGTCTATTTCAGTATACCCTTTGAACCTTTGCTTGTTGTGATTGGCTCACTGTGGTACATACAGTTGCAGCACAGGAACGTTCTGTCTTATTCAGCGAATATAGGCCCAAACCTATGCTTTAACTGTAAAATTAGGAGGTCGTCTTATACGCCCGCATATACGGTAGTTTTATAATACAGTTGTTTCAGACATGCAATGTTCTAACACTAATCCCGCCACCAATATCCTTGGGTTCTCCCTTGTCAGGCATACAAGTTTATTTCATATTACTTGTTCTAACAGCTGATTGCTATATGTATGTCATATATTTTTATTTTGAAACTTGGCAATCTTAAGTATATGTGTTGAGAATAAGGCAGATGTGAGTAGCCTTTAGGAATACTAATTGCGATAATTTATCTTGCTTGATTCAATTTTGTTTTGGGGGAAAACACCCAGCTGTGCTAAAGAGCTATTCTGGATTTGTCACCTGGCAGTATTTGGGGGCCATGCATAATTAGGTTTTTGAACTAGGATTTATGGGATACAAGACAACCACCTTAAAAAAAAAAAGACAACCACCTTCCCTCTACCTTTCAGTATTATCTTTCTGGTACCAATAAACTGTCTTAAATTTTTTTTAAAAAGATCTAGTTGGTTTGATTTACTTATTTATTTATGTCTCTTTTTTAATTCCCTTCAACCCTTTCCCTTCCATATATGATAAAAGGTGCTGCCATGACTAAGATTTGTTCCTGTTCCTGGCTCTTACCCACATGTTGTAGCTGTGTTGATCTCTGGGGTTGTGTACAATGACCCATACACCATATTTCTAACCCCTGATGAACAGAAGCAGACTCTAAAGCAGAGTCACACATGAAATAATCCAGACCAAGCTAAGGGTGAAACACAGGTATTCTGGCAATCTTCCACTTTGTATCAAGAGTGAGTTACCTGCCAGAACTGGCGTTTTTATTTAGTACAAAGACCATCCCCAGGTGGGGGAGTAAGAACAGAGAGCTCAGGCTATCCTGAGCCAGTCCTGCCCAGGTTTACATGTAAAACAATCTCTGTTTTGAGGTAAAACCAAATTGTAAACCAATAGATATAAAGGAACCAGGTTGATCTTTATTTTGGGTAAAATAAGGTGTAATCTAACATGGTTGCACATCAGGTTTGCATCTAAGGCCTCAGTCTTCACTGATGTTTGCTACTCCTTAGCTGTGGTGCTTGCTGAACTTTTTAGCCTTGGTACTCACACATCTTTTTAGTTGTATTCATTCAGGCTTGCACCTCTTTGTGGTACTTAAACACATGTAGCCACATGTGTAGCTGGAAATTGCTTGCGGCACCAGGGATTACATACAATGCTCTTTGGGGATTGCAGACAGCAGAGCTACCAGAATCATGCCTGAGCATGTGGTAATGTCAGGGACTGAAACTTGTGACTGGAGGCTTATATGACAAGTACTTTAAGGCACCATGCTAAATCATCTGGAAGGATTTTCTGATACAAGTTGTTTTTAAAAAATAAAATGTGTTTTGAAAAGACAAGAAACCTGCTCAAGTTGAAGCAGGGCATGGGTTGCTTCTCCTGTAGTCCTCCCCCTGCTGCCCTATTTCTGCACTATTGAGGCAGTACAGTTAACTGTGACTTTGTTAACAAACACACAATAATTCCTTCTATCTGAAAGGAAATAACTTCAGGAGCTATTTCTGAACACTTTCTAGGAAGGTTCTTCCAGGCCTGCTGTGGTGAGCTTAGAGAACACTGGTCATTTTGTGTGGTGGCAGAGATTACATTGGAAGAAGCCCATGGCATCAGTACTATGTGGCAGGACTCACCTAAGGAAATAGGGCTCTGATAGGCAGCGCAGGTATTCATTGACTCCATCCTGGAAGGACTAATGTGTTGGTTTATAAGAGTCATGCTAACAACTAACAGGTAATCTTACCTCACCTCCTAATGATAAGATGAAATCAGAAGACATGTCATTCTTTGATTTGTACAAAAGCCAAGTTTGCTATCTACAGAAGACTGACTCTGATAACCATAACTAGACAGAACTCATCCTGGGACCAATAAAAAGGACCCTAGTCCAGGCTCTGGCCTATGATATATGTAAAACAACCAAGATCTCTAATTCCAGAGGTCTCACTGAAACAACTGCAACTGAACAAATCATCAGGAAACATAATGAAAGACTATCCTAGGCTTTGTCCTAGGATTGGGACAAAAACCAAGACCACCAATTACAGAAGACTGATTAAAACAACAGTGATGGATCACAACTCTGAGAACCATAAAGAAAGACTTCATCCTAGGTTCCATCCTTTGACCTGTGCAAATATCAATATCTCTAGCTACAGAGGCATGATTTCATCACCCACGACAAAGCAGAAAGTTTCCAGACACCACAGAAGGACCTAGGGGAGAGTAAAAGAGCATGTACGGAGACTGTAGTTATTCCCATGACAGTATACTTCAAGAGTGGAGAAAACCTGTATCTGTTAGGCCAAGGGAATTTCCTTTCTAATCTCCCCAATATTTACTGTGCCTATGCAAGAAAAAAAAAGAGAAGCACAAATAAAAAAAATTTTAGTTGTGTTATTGTTGTTGTTCGCTGCTGTTTCTTTTTTCCTTTTGTGCTTTGTTTTGTTTTTATTTCAGGACCGTGGTTAGTGTATGGCTGCTGTCTACATTGCTCTGGTACTTTTCAAGTTTTTTGTTTAATTTTTCTTTATCTTTTATCTTATTTATCTATTTTTTTGGTATTGTTGTTATGTTTTTCTTCCTTATCCCTCCCTGCTCTTAAACTGATAGATATAGCCTCTAGAAGGACTCCTCTCATTTTTTTGCTTGTATAATTTTTGCCCCATTTTATTTTATTATTATTTTTTTTACTTTCTCTTTCCTTCAAACAGAACCACACAACTTGAACCAGCTTGTTTTGCCTCACTAATGGAGGGGGAAATAATGGAGGGTAACAAGACCAAACAGGCATATGAACATTAAGTAGAAATAAAAAAGGATCAAACTTAAGCCCAAATCCAAAGCCAACAAAAACGGAATCAATACCCAATTTACTATATACTAGACACCGAGCAGACCACCTATACTAGCAGCCTGGGGAGTAACAGAGGGAGATATGAGATGTATTCTGGGAACAGGGGTGGAGGGAAGACAATATTGGTGGTGGGAACGCCCTGATTCAATATCACGATGTACCTAAAATATTGCTGTGAAAGATTTGTAATCCACTTTGATCAAAATAAATAAATAAATAGAGTCATGCTACCTAGATGAGCCATTGATAAAAACTGTTATCCTATTATTCAAATATGTTCACTATACAGGAGGCATGGAGAAGTATATATCTTCTGAAATAGAAATTATTTAATGAAGATAAGCACGGTATGTTTTAGTACATGATAATCCTTACTGCTGGTCCTTTTCTTTTGGGGGAGGGTGCAGCAGCCCACGGATGCCAGGACTGCAGGGCTGTATACAGCAAGGCCCAAGGATGCCAGAGCACAGTGCTGCAAGGCTCACAGGGGTCCATGGGGCTCAGATGCCTGCTGGGGCCAAGAACCCACCCAGGGATGCAAACATGTAGTGACCGCCCACCCAGGAATGAGAGATAGAGGGAAGAGAGAAATTGAAATCAATAATACTTTGATGGAAATTTACCAGCCAGAGGTGGCTAGGGGAGGTCCTGGTACAAAAAAGGAAAGAAAAGGGAATAGATGCAAAGCAGGCAGTATCTCTTCAATACTTTATCTCTGGCTCTGGCTCCTCTACCCCTGGACCAACAGCACTGCTCTGGTCACTATTCTGGGCTCCTTTATAACAGTCCAAGTTTTTTTCTTTTATACCTGGCATGGCAGGGGTGTGTTCAAGACTAACTGCCATACAAGGGGACCTATACTCAGAGGTGCCCAGGTTTTACACCTAGCTCTGTATTTAAAGATCACTCCTGGAATAGATCAGGGACCATTTGAGGAGACTGGGATTTGAACCAATATTGCTGCATCCACAGTCGTTTGCTTAGCAAGTACCTAACCTTTGTCTTGACTATTTCTCCAAGCCCTACTTCTGATACTTTTTTTTGATACTTTTTTTCTAAAAATGCTATTCGTGGGGCCGGGCGGTGGCGCTGGAGGTAAGGTGCCTGCCTTACCGCGCTAGCCTTGGACGGACCGCGGTTCGATCCCCCGTGCCCCATATGGTCCCCCAGGCCAGGGGCGACTTCTGAGCGCATAGCCAGGAGTAACCCCTGAGCGTCACTGGGTGTGGCCCAAAAACCAAAAAAAAAAAAAAATGCTATTCGTATCGTGCTATTGCTCTGCTGCTGTATCAAGGTAAGTTTAGAACTTAAAGGAGGAGAAAAAATAGAACTATATTTGGAATTTATGAGTTAATAACAATATAAATTATTGTATTATATCAATGGATCTCACAGAAAGGGAATGATTGGTTAATATATCTTCAATTAAACTGATCTCTACATACTGAGATTTTTTTTCAGTATAAAGACTATTTTTGACATAAATAAATTTTGCACTGGTAGAACCTGTAAGCAAAACCAAAAAAAAGACAACATAAATGAAAAATGGATCTTGTATATGTATGATAAATCTTTGTCTTTTTTTCTCCAGCAAAATGATCTCCATCTCTGCAGATGCAGAAATCTTTTAGCTCTTTAAAATGGGAATGGCTTGTCGGCTTAGATCAATGACACCCCAGAGTCCTGAGAGAACTCACAGATGTGATCACAGGACTATCTGGACAGGAGAAATGGGGGAAATGGGAAAAGTCCGGAGATGGGCAAATGAGTTCCAGATTTTCCAACATAGCAGAGAAGGTGACTTAGGGATCTGCATTTAGTTTAAGTTTAAGGTTGAGCTTCAGTAAGACTCCAGAATGGATGACTAAAGGGGCTTTGTATGCATTTGTTAAGGAGGTGGTGACTGTAACTTCTCCAGAGGTCCCTGAAATATGATCTCATGCCCACCGACCTTAATTCAATTTTGTAACACTTGACTAGATGAATAGGAAAACAGCTAGTCAGAAATGACTTATTTTAGCAAGACATTTGCCAGAAGAATCTCACTGACATCCTTGTGGTCAGAGAAATGTAAACTGGTTCTCTGAGTTCAATATGCAACCATAGTTACAGGATGCAAAGGAAACATAAGGATAATAGCACAAATACAGTGACCCTTTTTTTGTTGTTGTTTTATTTGTTTGCTTTTTGGTTTTTGGCCACCTCGTGGTGCTCAGGGATTACTCCTGGATTTGTGCTCAGGAATCCTGGTGGAGCTTGGGATGCAGAAATCAAACCCAGGTTAACTTTATGCAAGGAAGCACCCTTCCTGCTGTACTATTTCTCTAGCCCCACTAGTGAACCTTTTAAAAACTAACAATCTGCTTCCTCTCTTACATAGTTTGCTTAGGTTTCCATATCAAAATATGAGTGACTAAAGCAATAGAAACGTATGGTTCTGGTGGTTGGGAATCTAAGATCAAAGTATCCACAGGGTTGGTTTATCCACTCTCTCTGGTCTCATACTTTATTTTCCTTATAAGGACACTGACAATGCTGGATTAGGGCACAACCTTATATAATCACCCCACACGCATATCTCCAAGCCCAGGTGAACGAGTCTGAATCAGGTTGAATAAGAAATAATCAAAACTAGGCTGAGGGTGAAACACTTGTAGTCTGGCTGTTTTCTACCTAGTTTGGAGCCCAAGCTGCTTGCCAGACTGCTGTTTTTATTGAGTACAGGGATTATCCCTGGGTGGGGCAGTAAACTCATCCAGGTTTACAAGTAAGACAGTCTCTTTTTCAGGATTTATCCAAATTGTAAACAAACATACGAAGAAACCAGGAATGATCTTTGTTTTTAGTAAAATAAGGTGTAACCCAACATATCCTAATAAATTTCTTGGTCTTTAAATAGTCTTAAGTGTTTTCCCAGTATTAATGTTAAACTGATAATTTTGTATATTATTTTCACCGATTGAAAAATCACACCTAAGAAATGCTATTTCATTTAATTTTCAAATGACATTCATGATTTTTAAAAAATAGATTTTATGATGTTCAGTCTGATAAAAAATACTGGAGATGATATTTTATATACTGTATAGAAGACTAAAGTTCTCTAAAATTTCAGAGACTAGAACATAATTTAAATTTTAAAATATATGGGGCTGAAGTGGTGGCGCAAGTGGTAGGCATCTGCCTTGTACGCTCTAACCTAGGACATACCATGGTTTGATCACCCCCCCCACCCCGGCATCCCATATGGTTCCCCAAGCCATGAGCGCACAGTCAGGAGTAACCCCTGAGCGTCACAGGGTGTGACCCCAAAACAAAAAAAAAATGGGGAGAAGAAATGAACAGACACTTTGTCAAAGAAGAAATACAAATGGCCAAAAGGCACATGAAAAAATGTTCCACATCACTAATCATCAGGGAGATGCAAATAGAAACAACAATGAGGTACCATCTAATGCCACAGAGACTGACACACATCACAAAAAACAAGAACAACCAGTGCTGGCAAGTATGTAGGGAGAAAGGAACTCTTATTCATTACTCATGGGAATGCTGTCTAATCCATATTTCTGGTAAACAATATGGAGATTCCTTAAAAACCTGGAAATTGAGCTCCCATAAGATCTAGCTATACCACTCCTAGGGAAATGCCCTAGGAACACAAAAACACAATACAAAAATTCCCTCTGTTTATTGCAATAAACAGGTTGTTATTGTTACTGTTTATTGCTCTACTTACAATAGCCAGAATCTGGAAACCACCCAGATGCCCAACAACTCATCAACAAGATGAGTAGCTAAAGAAACTGTGGTACATATACACAATGGAATACTAGGCAGCTGTCAGGAAAAATAAAGTCATAAAATTTTCCTATACATGGATGGACATGGAAACTATTATGCTGAGTTAAATAAGTCAGAGGGAGAGAGATAGACATAGAATAGTTTCACTCATCTGTGGTATTTAAGAAAAATAAAAGACAGTGTGGTACTAATACCTGAGACAATAGAGATGAGGTTTCAAAGGACTAGTCCATGATATGAAGCTTGTCACAATGAGTGGTGTATGCAGTCAGAGAAATTACACCAACAACTCTCATGACAAGGGTACTGAGTGAAAGAAATAGAATGCCTGTCTCAAAGACAGGAAGGGCAGGGGGAGAAGGGAGATTGGTTGAATTGGTGGCATTATAAGGGCATGCTAACGAAAGGGCTCAGCCCAGCATAGGCCTAACATATTACTCATCCATTTTATGTCTCACGTTCGCAAACTATTATCTATATATCTTTTTTTCTTTGGGCACACCCGGTAGTGCTCAGGGGTTACTCTTGGCTCCAGGCTCAGAAATCGGTCCTGGCAGGCTCGGGAGACCATATGGGATGCTGGGATTCGAACCAATGACCTTCTGCATGAAAGGCAAACGGCTGACCTTTATGCTATCTCTCCGGCCCCTATTATCTATATATCTGCTCTCCCACATCTGCATGCTCAGGAAGAGCAAGAGCCTTGTCAAGACTGACCTTGTCCTATTTGAATTATATTTCTTATGTTATTTGAATTATGTATCTTTTGTAATTTGCTTCCTGGGGCTGAATTTCTGACCATGATGCATGGACAAGCTCATAAATGACTATATACACTCTGAATTCCTTAGACTCAGGATCGAGTCTAAGTTCCCTACTTTCTATACTGTCTCTGACCCCAAAGTGTCAGATTTTATTTTTTTTAAATATCTTTAAACACCTTGATTACAAACATGATCGTACTTGGGTTTCAGTCATGTAAAAAGCACCCCCCTTCACCAGTGCAACATTCCCATCATCAATGTCCCAAATCTCCCTCCTTCCCATCCCACCCCCACCTGTGCTTTAGACAGGCTTTCTACTTCTCTCATTCATTCACATTGTTATGATAGTTCTCAATGTAGTTATTTCTCTAACTGCACTCATCACTCTTTGTGGTAAGCTTCATGTAGTAGGCTGGGACTTCTAGCCCTCCTCAATTTTATCCTTGAAAATTATTGTAATAATGTCTTTTATTTTTCTTAAAACCCATAGATGAGTGAGACTATTTTGCATCTATCTCTCTCTCTGACTTATTTCACTCAGCATAATAGAGTCCATGTACATACATGTATAGGAAAATTTCATGACTTCATCTATCCTGACAGCTGCATAATATTTCATTGTGCATATGTACCACCATTTCCTTAGCCATTCATCTGTTGAAAGGCATTTTGGTTGTTTCCAGAGTCTGGCTATTGTAAATAGCTCTGCAATGAATATAGGTGTGAGGAAAGGATTTTTGTATTGTGTTTTTGTGTTCCTAGGTTATATCCCTAGGAGTGGCATAGCTGGATCGGATGGGAGCTCAATTTCCAGTTTTTAGAGGAATCTCCATATTGCTTTCCATAAAGGCTGGCCTAGACAGCATTCCCACAAGCAGTGGAAAAGAGTTTCCTTCTCTCCACATCCCCGCCAACACTGCTTGTTCTCATTCTTTGTGATGTGCTCCAATCTCTGTGGCGTGAGATGGTACCTCATAGTAGTTTTGATTTGCATCTCCCTGATGATTAGTGATGTGGAGCATTTTTTCATGTGCCTTTAGCCATTTGTATTTCTTTTTTACCAACGTGTCTGTCCATTTCTCTTCCCCATTTATTGATGGGATTAGATGTTTTTTTTTCTTGTAAAGTTTTGTCAGTGCCTTGTATATTTTGGATATTAGTCCCTAATCTGATGGTATTGGGTGAATAATTTCTCTCACTCAGTGGGTTGCTCTTATATCCTTGGAGCTGTTTCCTTTGAGGTGCAGAAGCTTCTGAGCTTGATACATTCACATCTGTTAATATCTGCTTCCACTTGTTTGGAGTGTGCAGTTTCCTCCTTGAAGATGCCTTTAGATTCAATGTCATGGAGTGTTTTACCTACATGCTGTTCTATATACCTTATGGTATCAGGTCTGATACCAAGGTCTTTAATCCACTTGGATTTTACCTTCGTACATGATGTTAGCTGGGGGTCTAAGTTCGCTTTTGTGTAAGTGGCTAGCCAGTTGTGCCAACACCACTTGTTGAAGAGGCTTTCTTTGCTCCATTTAGGATTTATTGCTCCTTTATCAAAAGATTAGGTGATTATATGTCTGGGGAACATTCTCTGAGTACTCAAGGGTACACTGATCTGAGGATCTGTCTTTATTCCAATACCATGCTATTTTGATAACTATTATTTTGTAATACAGTTTAAAGTTGGGGAAAGTAATGCCTCCCATATTCCTTTTCCCAAGAATTGCTTTAACTATTCGAGGGTGTTTATTGTTCCAAATGAATTTCAGAAGTGTTTGATCCACTTCTTTGAAGAATGTCATGTGTATCTTTAGAGGGGTTGCATTAAATCTGTGTAATGCTTTGGGGAGTAGTGCCCAAAGGATGTTAATCCTGCCAATCCATGAGTAGGGTTGGTGTTTCCATTTCCATGTGTCCTCTCTTATTTCTTGGAGCAGGGTTTTAGAGTTTTCTTTGTATAAATCCTTCATGTCTTTGGTCAAGTTGACTCCAAGATATTTGAGTTTGTGTGGCACTAATGTGAATGGGGTTGTTTTCTTTTTGTTGTTGTTGTTGTTTTTGTTGTTTTTGGGCCACACCCGGCTGTGCTCAGGAGTTCTTCCTGGCTATCTGCTCAGAAATAGCTCCTGGCAGGCACGGGGGACCATGTGGGACACCGGATTCGACCAACCACCTTAGGTCCTGGTCAGCTGTTTGCAAGGCAAACACCACTGAGCTATCTCTCCGGACCTGGGGTTGTTTTCTTAATGCCCATTTCTCCCCTATCATTAATGGTGTATAAAAAGGCCACTGATTTATGTGTATTAATTTTGTAGCCTGTCACATTGCTATATGAATCTATTGTTTCTAGAAGATTTTTGGTAGAGTCATTAGGGTTTTCTGAGTAGAGTATGATGTCATCTGCAAACAGTGAGAGCTTTATTTCTTCCTTTTCTATCTGGATTCCTTCCATATCTTTTTCTTGCCTAATCGCTATAGCAAATATTTCCAGTACTATGTTGAAGAGGAGTGGTGAGAGTAGATAGCCTTGTCTTGTACCAGAATTTAGAGGGAAGGCTTTTAGTTTTTCTCCTTTGAGGATAATATTTGCCATTGGCTTGTGGTAGATGGCCTTAACTATATTGATAAAGGTTCCTTTCATTCCCATCTTGCAGAGAGTTTTCATCAAGAATGGGTGTTGGCCCTTATCAAATGCTTTCTCTGCATCTATTGATATGACTATGTGATTTTTATTTTTCTTGTTGTTGATGTTGTGTATTATGTTGATAGATTTACAAATATTAAACCATCCTTGCATTCCTGGGATGAAACCTATTTGATCATAGTGAATGATCTTCTTGATGAGGCATTGAATCCTATTGGCTAGGATTTTGTTGAGGATCTTTGCATCTTTGTATTCATCAGGGATATTGGTCTGTAATTTTCTTTTTTGTCAGCATCTCTGTCTGGTTTAGGTATTAAGGTGATGTTGGCTTTGTAAAAGCTGTTTGGAAGTGTTCCCATTATTTCAATTTCATGAAAGAGTCTGGTCAGGATTGGTAGTAGTTCCTCTTGAAAGGTTTGAAAGAATTCATTAGTAAATACATCTGGGCCTGGGTTTTTCTTTTTGGGTAGACATTTGATTACCATTGTAATTTCCTCAATAGTGATGGGGGTGTTTAGATATGCTACATCCTCCTTAC
This sequence comes from Crocidura indochinensis, assembly GCA_004027635.1. Lineage (NCBI taxonomy): Eukaryota > Metazoa > Chordata > Mammalia > Eulipotyphla > Soricidae > Crocidura > Crocidura indochinensis. The sequence continues at coordinate 792 of PVKC010023964.1, read as the reverse complement.
TCAACTGTGGAAGGTTATGAGTCCAAGAATTTATCCATTTTTCCACGTTCTCATGTTTAGTGTCATAGAGCTTCTCAAATTAGTCTGTGATTACCCTTTGAATCTCTGAAATATCTGTAGTGATGTCCCCCTTTTCATTTCTAATACGGGTTATCAAGGTTCTCTCCTTCTCTTTCTTTGTGAGTTTTGCCAATGGTCTATCAATCTTGGGTTTTTTTTTTCTTCAAAAACCAACTTCTACTTTCATTGATCTTCCGAATTGTTTTTTGGGTTTCCACCTCATTGATTTCTGCTCTAAGCTTTGTTAATTTTTTCTGTTTCCCTATTTTTGGTTCCTTATGTTGATCATTTTCTAATTTTATAAGCTGCATCATTAAGCTGCTCAGATATACCCTTTCTCCTTCCTGGTGTGTGCTTGCAAAGCTATAAATTTTCCTCTCAGTGCCGCTTTTGCTGTGTCCCATAGATTCTAATAGTTTGTGTCTTCATTGACATTTGTTTCGAGGGAAGTTTTGCTTTCCTCTTTGATTTCATCTCGGACTCACTTGTTGTTCAGTAGTAGGTTGTTTAATCTCCAGTTGTTAAAGTTTTTCTTCTGTGTCCCTTTGTAGTTCACATCTAATTTCAGAGCCTTGTGGTCAACAAAGGTAGCCTGCAAAATTTCTATCCTTTTGATTCTATGGAGGTATGTTTTATGTGCCAACATATGCTTTATCCTAGAGAATAACCCATGTACATTGGAAAGAATGTATATCCAGGTTTCTGAGGATGGAGTGTCATATATATATATAT
>PVKC010023963.1:0-17077 GCA_004027635.1 Crocidura indochinensis | reverse complement strand
CACAAGCTAGTGACTCTGTAGAGAGCTGTTCTCAGAATACAAAGGAGGAGCCAGACCTGACAGCACCCCCAGGGCTTGCCCTCTGTCCCATGCTGAATTGCCCCAAGTTATTTTCCCTGTTATTGCCTGAATTTACCTCTAGCATAAGGAGAGTCCAGATTGGAGCCAGGCTGAGTGCTAGATGCATTTCCGGGAGAATGTATTTCAGGAATGGGGGCAAACCGTATGGGAGAGGCCTCTGGGAGGAAGGTGGCTATACGAAGAGGAATGTAGGAACCCCTTGATCCCTCTCTCCAGTCCTGCCTGCTGCCGCCCTCTGCCAAGTGTACGGGTTCCCTTGGAAGGGAAAATAGCCCCAGTTTGGGGAGTGGAGTATGAAGGCCCATGTGACTGGTAGCTTGTCCGCATCTGTGCTGGTAAAGTGAGGTGGATTGGGAGGGGGTTATGAGTTCGAGATGCCCCTCTTTTCTCTGTTCCTCCCAGAGTTGTAGGTTAGGAGAATGAATCCAGGAGGTCAGGGGAGAATGTCAGAGTATATTAAAGTGTCCACATTGACTCCCAGAGGTGCACACATAGCTCTGAAGACCCTATTTCTAGAGCAGGAGGCCCTCGAGGACAGTGGTGGGGCTGAGATTGGAGTCTGGAACCAGAATCTGAGCTGTTTTGCCATGTCTTGGGGACTAGATTTCTGCCCTCGGGTGTTCCGGTGACTGTAGGGTCTGAGGCTTCTCTGCTTGTGGGGCTGGTAGGTTGGTCCAGGCTTGAGCTGCAACCTGAGACTGGAGAGAAGTAGGTGGGTTCTTGAGGGCACCTTCACCATGGGCTGAGGGACATTCCTGCTGTGTATATGGAGCAGTCTCCTTCCTCCTCTAGGCCAAGAAACCAGGCTCCCAGGGCAGTAAAGGTGGGACTGAGAGACTGGCCCACTGCTTGTGTGCAGATGCTGTTTCCTCTCTGTCCTGGGAGCCTACCGGGCAACCCTAAGGCCAGGGTTGCAGCAGAGACCAGGCTCTAGGTCTAGGAGATTGCTGCCTCAGTCCCAATGCTGACTGCTTCGGAGTCCTTCATTTAGTCTTAGCAGCACCCCAAGATGGGCCCTACTCCTGTTCCCTCAACAGATGAGGACATGAAGTCACACAGCCCATAAGGAAAGTGGTGTGTCTGAAGGAAGTGGGTATGATACGCCCAAGAGTCTGGCATCTGCCCCAAGGCTAGAGGGGAAATCAAGTTGAGGGGTGCCTGCTGGCTGCTCATTTATGGTGGGGGCAAGGCTCGGGTGAGTTCGGGCTTAGGAGATGCCCTTGGCTGGCCCAGATATGAGACCATGGTACCCTCCCCCACTTACCTTTACCCTCGAACCTGCACCAATGCCCAGAGAGGGTGAAGTGTGTGAACTTTCCCTTGGAGAGGCTTGGGGACCAACCTGGGAGGGATTTGCTTTCCCGCGGGTGTTACTAGAGATCTATGCTCCAGGAACCACATGTTTCTCCGCATCAAACTTGGGCTTCTGCAAGAAAAGCCTGGGTTCAGCCAGTTGAGCTTCTTTGTAGACCCTGTGCAATGGATCTTGGAGTAGAAAGGCCACTGACTGAGTCTGGGGGGTGGGGGGGAGCCATGGGGCTATGGATGGAGGGGAAGGGCAAGCCACATTTAGGAGTGTCTCTCTGGACCCCGGAGCCCCAGGAGTAGGTGCAGACTGAAGCGTAACTTATTCTGTTCCCCAGCCTCGACTTTTGACTTCCCCCTTTTTGGCCTGGGGAATGTGGAGTGAGAATTGGGTACAGGGGCTGGGGTGGGTTTCTGGCCCTCCCCAGGCCCTCCCTTGGAGCCTGTAAATATTTTATCTCCACTATCCCTGATGCTCAAAATTGCTGCTTTTAACACCCTCCTCCCCCTTTCTCTCAGTACAGACGAAGGCTGGAAGAATTCTGTCCGGGCACTCTCTCTATTGCTTCTACTCATACCCACAGTTCCCTCCAAAACTCTAATTGCTTTTAAGCTGTGATAGTTGGCAAAAGCAATTTTCTTTGCATTATGGTAAAAAAAGGGGAATCCACTCCAGTTTTTCTTTTTCTTTTCCAACTCTAACCTTTCTTTCTGTGTTTCTCTGCACTGTGCAGGCGGTCCTCCCTCAAGCAGAAGAAGGCAGAGAAGAGATGGGAGCAGAGAGGCAGGTGCCCTTGGGCAGGGCTTTCGTGCCTCAACCTCACCATTTATAGTTCAGCTTTCTGACTATTCTCTTTGTTGTTGTTGTTGTTTATTTGTTTTGAGGCCCTATCTGGTGATGCTTAGGACTTACTCCTGGCTTTGCTTGTAGGAATTAACTCTTGGCGGGCTAGGAGGACCATATGGGTTGCTGGAGATCAAACTCGTCAGCAGCGTGCAAGGCAAAATGCCCTATGCTGCCTCGCTGGTCCTATAACCATTCATTCAGATAGACTTATGCACTAGAAGCAGCCAGAGGTGAGGACCTGCTCCTCCTGCATGGGCCTGGCAGAGAAGATGCTCAATGGAGAGGGGCTGGCTGGGTCAGAGCTCCTGGGAGCCAAGTTCCGCCTAGCCCCGGGAACATGGAGATCCATGAGCCATGCCACAGGCCATGCATGAGTGCTGACTGGAGGCAAGCCCACCTCACATAATTGATGTTCATAGCTGAAGCCCTGCTGGCTGCAGGTACTCAGGAGCCAGAGGCATGAGGGGAACAGGGGAAGTAGCCCAGAGGGCTGCATATTATAGAGTAGGAGTATGGCAGATGGATGGGGCCATGCAATGGGAAATTCCAGGCAGGAAATAGCCTATGTCTTGCTTCAGATGGTGAGCCCTGAAAGGGACACTAGGCCAGGACAGAGGGAGGTAAGGGGCTCTCATGTGGCCTGAAGTGGGGCTTTGAGACCTGACCCCAAGGACAGCTGGGCACCTTGGAAGACTCTGGACAGGATAAGAGGCTCCGCTCTGTGGTGTGGGAGAGGGGGCTGGGCCTTCTGAACTTGAGGGTGGTAGTGCCCATCTTCAAGTCAGAGAACCCTGTCCAAATTCGTGCTTATGTTGGGGGCAGCCCCAGTTCCCTGCACTCTGGGGTGGGGACATGGAGCTGGAGGCACTTCATTGACCTCTGCTGCCTTAGTTGATCTCAGGTTGGCTTGTTCTTGGTTCCTCAAGGATCCTGGACAGCCCTTTACAGTTCGTCAAACCCACTCACCTCTGGCTCAGGAACAGTGCTCAAGGTGAACTAAGAGCTGGCCAAGGGAGGCCTGCCAGGCACTGGAGGCAGGTGGGGGATCTGAGCCTCTGGGAGGGGGGACCCTAGCCAGCTGCCTCCATCTCCACCACCAAAACCCTCTGGACTCCTGGCCCTCCTCAGCTCCTCCTCTCCCGACTCCGTGCCCTTCCTGTTTGCAGAGCATGTGAGACTTTTCAAAAGCATTAATGATAGAAAATAAATTGGAATCGGAGAGGAATCATCGCCGGGCGTTCTCCGAGGGCCTCCTGTGCCCTCGCACCGCTCAGCCATATTGAAGCCGGCAGCCAGCACGGAATATGAATGAGCCCAGGGCTGGCCGCCTCTTAATCTGCCGGGGAGCCCTCCCCAGCCAGACGGTGCTCGCCACGACTAAGCTGTTTGCAATGAGGCCTCGGCGGCCACTGGGCATCACTGGCCAGGACTGATTTCTCGGGGATGGAGTCACAGTCCATGACTGTGGAGAAATATCTCTTGCCCTGCCCCTTTCCCAGCAAACCCGCTGCTGGGAACTCAGCTCTTGAGGCCAGCTGAGGCGGGAGTGGATGGGGCAGCTGTCCCTGCCCAGGGCTAGTCTGGATTTGCCCTCTAGGGAGTCCCAGCACCCTGCATCCCTGCATGACCTTGACCCTCTTAACCCACCTCCTCCAAGAAGTATTCCTTGGATTACCCTTCATTTCCATTGTATTCTTCACTTTCAAACTTCTACAATAGGGACTAAGGGAACAGGCAGGCAAGGCATGAAGCGAGAGGAAGATGAGGGGGACTATGGCAATTTGGGAGTCCTGATACAAGCACACACACACACACACAAACACACACACACACACACACACACACACACACACACCTCAGCATGCAGCCCTGCACCCTGGGATCTGCCTTGCCTGAGGGAAACCCATGAATATGGGCTCATGGGTTGTGCCCCCTTGGAAAAATACCTGAAAGGCTATTTCTGACTGGCCTTGGGAGCTGTACCTGGCAGTGCCCAGCAGATTATGTGGGTACTGGGGATGTGGAGCCTAGGCCTCCCACATACAGAGCCTGTGTCTGGCCCTTGGGGGGGAGATTTCTCCAATGGACCTGGACAATACCAAGGATGACTCTCTCTCTCTCTTTCTCTCTCTCTCTCTCTCTTTTTTGGGGGAGGTGGGCACACCTGGTGATGCTCAGGGGTTTCTCCTGGCTATGTGCTCAGAAATTGCTTCTGGTTTGGGGACCATATGGGATGCCAGGGTATTGAACTGCAGTCCATCCAAGGTTAGCATATGCAAGGCAAACACCCTACCACTTACACCACTGCTCCAGTCCATGACTCTCTTTTTTTGTAGATGTGGACATGGAGGCTAGAGATGGGGGCCTAGAAAAGCCTGTTCTTCCCAGCCCAGCCTGCCCCATACCCAGTGTGCTTATATTTTACCTGCTGGGGAGGGACATCTGCCTGTACCTATTTCAGAGATGAGGGCATCGCAGCTTGTTCAGAGTGGTTGGTTTCGGTCAGGGCCACCCAGGCCTGACTGGAGTCAGTCTGTTGGAGCAATGCTAGCTGCCTCATTCTGGTAGGATTGGAACATGGAGGCACAAGTTGAGTCCTGAGCACCTTTTGTTTGTTTGTTTTGAAGCCATACCCAGCAATGCTCTGGATAACTCCTAGCTCTGCACTCAGGAATCACACACACCTGGCAGTGCTCAAGAGGCCATATGGGATGTCAGGGATCAAACCCAGGTCAGTTGATGTATTTATCCACCCATTATACTAGCTCTCTGGCCTGTGTCCTGGGCACATTTGTGCCTGGTGTAAGCTCAATTTATGCTGGAGACTAGGTTCCTGGCACTGACAACCACTGCCCCTTTGTGTGCCAGGACAGAGAACTCTGGGCTCAGCTTCCCAGGGGCTGAGAGAAGACCCTGGAGGGCCCAGAGAGAGATGGGGCCGCACTAAACTTGTGTGCCCTTGCCTTGTGGCCAGTAGTGCTTAGCTCTGTTCCTAGCTCCAATCCCTTGTTACTTACTGGTCCAGGCTCCTACCGAACTTGTAGTCAGTCTTCTCTGGGGTGGTCATGGAGAGGTAGTGTCTGTAACCCCTCCTCCAAATAGGGCCTGAACTCTGCAATGCCAGTTCCTAGGGTGGGGCAGCTGGCCCGCTCTTGATCACCCCAGAGGGCTTCGAGGGAGGTGCAGGCCCTGCCACGTGTCCAAAGGCTGATGTAAGTGCTAATCCTGAAGCCCAGGAACCTCTCCCAGCTTTATCAGCCACATATGTACCCTCTGGCATACCAGCGGGCTTCAAAGGGACCGACTGAAATGGCAAGCATGATGGCCATTTGACTCCTGTGCTTCCTACTGGTACACTCTGTAGCCTACCCACCCCCAAGGAACCTTAACCCCAATTTTATCTCTTGGGTGCCTACATCTGCATTTTATATTAGGGACTGGGCAGAAGTTAAAGAAGGGGCCACAGGCGGGGCCGGCGAGGTGGCGCTAGAGGTAAGGTGTCTGCCTTACCAGCCCTAGCCTAGGACAGACCAAGGTTCAATCCCCCGGCGTCCCATATGGTTCCCCAAGCCAGGAGTGACTTCTGAGTGCATAGCCAGAAGTAATCCATGAACGTCACCGGGTGTGACCCAAAAACAAACAAAAAACACAACAAACAAACAAAAAAGAAAGTATGCACACCTGACTTTGGGGCTGGCGAGGTGGCACTAGAGGTAAGGTGTTTGTCTTGCAAGGAAGGACCAAGATTCGATCCCCCGGCATCCCATATGGTCCCCCCAAGCCAGGAGCGATTTCTGAGCGCTTAGCCAGGAGTAACCCCTGAGCATCAAACGGGTGTGATCCGGAAAAAAAAAAAGAAGGGATCACAGGGAAAGCACACGAACTCTATTGATTCTGTTTTCCTAAAACACAATTGTTTTTTCCTAAAACATATTTGATCACATTTGTGATCCGACAACACTTTTGTGGACAGTGGAGGCCCTGAAAGCCCCCTGACACCCTCACCCTGCAGCCTTTTGGGGGAGAAAATATCATCAGGCTGTAATTTCTAGAAAGGGCTCATTCTAAGCCAGTGTGCAGCCTGTTTTCCCACCTCTACTCATGGCTCACTGCAGCGTTGCAGTGTCTGCTCAGGCTATATTTCAGGTGCCCATTTCTGTATCGATAACCATTTAGGCCATTTCCAATGTCTGTTTTGCTTCTACAAGTGTGGCTGTGAGGGCCTGCATGGTCATTTCTGCAGGGGGATGTGAGAAGTGAGGCCCTTGGTGGTAGGGCGCAGGGATTCCATGTTACTAAATAACACCACGTTACCCTTGCAGGCCTTGTGCCAGGCCCCTTCCCCTCCAGCAGCCTGTACTCGCTCATTTCCCCACCTCCTAGCCAGCGCTGGTTGTGATCCATCATTTTAATTTTTCCCAATCTGATGGGTAAGAAAACGGGAGCATGTCGTTCCTGTTCGCACCTCGTTGACTACGAGTGAGATCAAACATCTTCGCATACAGAGAGGGGCCCATTTAGTTCTTCCTCTGTGGGTGGATTTCTAATTCACTGCCAATTTTTCTCTTCTTTTGTCTTTTTTTTTTCTTATTGATTTGTGGGGGCTCTTTGTATATTAGCGGTAGTTTCTTCCCGCGTCTTGTTTGCCTTTTTAACTTGCTTTATAGTCTCTTTTGCTGTGAAGATGTCTGGTGAGTTTATACTGCTGAATTTATCAAATTTTTGCTTTATGGTCTCTGTCTCTAAGGTTGGGCCTGGAAAGGCTTTCCCTGCCGCCTAAGGTTTTATTTCAAACGAGACCTTTATGGCTGAGGAATCTTAGCAGAGTCCTGGTTTGTAGGCTGCCTGACTGCATGCCAGCCCCTCCTCCAGCTGTAACCCTTGACTCTAAGAATGGTAGGGGTGTCTGTCTCTTCTCTCTGCCTCTTTCTCTGTGCATCTAGTTTTGGGGTCCCAGTGGCTCTACTTCTCTTTGGGCCTCTGTTTTTCCTCTCTTATGAATATTGTTCTCCTGTCCCTACTGGCTTATCAGGGCAACTTTAGCAGTGGCCATGTGCCCCATACCACCTCCCCAACCAGCCTGGTTTCAAGCACTGGAGGCCTGCAGAGCAACCCTAGCACCCACTTCCAGACTCTCTCTGAGACCCTCCCCTGCAGCCAAAGCCCGAGTCAAGCCCCAAACCTCTTCCATCAGGAAGCCTTCCCAGATGGTGCCCTTCTTTGCTTGCAGTTTTTATTCCTTAGTTCCAGTATTCTTACTTGAGCACCAAGAAGACTGGGGTCCCCTGATCCTCTCTCAGGGTCTCACTTTTTATCTGTGCAAAATAGGTCTCAGGAAGAGGCTGTGTGGCCCCGTGGGTGTGCAGCTGAGCTGACAGGACTTCCTGGGAGTCCCTCTTACTTCTGGGTACTAACTTCTGGGTGCTGCAGTGATGGGGCCTAATTTCACAATTGTGACTGGGGCTGACAGGGCTCACTCCCCTCTCTATATCCTGGGCCTTGGGGAGCTCAGATACCAGACATGGAAAAGGGTAGGACATGGGTGTTGTCCCAGCAGGGTGCTGAGCCTGGGCTGGGGTGAAGGCATGTCTGTCTCTGAGCATCAGTTGAGGTGCTGCTGGAAGTTGCTGGGTGCTGTACCCCATGACTTGTAGCAGTAGCAAGCCTGGGAGGCTCAGTCCTGCCCAGTCTCCATGTGAGCCCAGAGGGAACAGTTAGGAGGAAAATGCAAGGTTCTGCTTAGACATGGTGACCTCACACCCCAGTGATCTCCCTGGACTCCTGTCCTCCCCCTCTGTCCCTGAGCACCTGGGGAGCAGACGCACATTTCTGCAGCTCTGCCCAAGCATAGGCAGGCACTGGTCTAAGGTGCACTAATGAGTGAATGAAAAGTGAATGAACAAATGGATGAATGAATGAAAACAGGTGGTGTTTGGACTAGAGGAAACCTAAGTTCTAGGCTAACATATTGGGTGACTTGTTGGATGACCTTCCTGGGCATCAGTTTCCCCATTTATGCAATAAGGCTCTGAGATTCTGTGACTGCTTTGCCCAGAGCAGGCCTTTGCCTTCATCACACACACACATACAGACCACATTCTCACACATAGATCCATATACCCGCATATATAATTACACACACAACTTTAACACACACACACACACACACACACACACACACCTTCTCTTGAACACACTATTCATACTTACAGGATACCAGCCACTGGCCCCAGCACTGACTACTCTGGCAGCCCGCTTGGGTGGCAGCCCCACACTGTCTTAGGCTTCTGAGCCACACAGGCTCTCTGTGCACTGCTGAGGGTGCCCAGAGCCCAGAGGGCAGGCAAGGAGCCTCCAGCACTGTGGTCCCTTGGGCCATGGGGCTATGGTCTCACTGAGATTCTGTGGTCTGTGTCTTTACTGGGCCATGGCCCACATCACAAGCGGCTCCTTCCCTGCCCCACATCATTGTCACGCTCTGCCTGTGGTCCCATCACCATAGCAACCCTGGGATGCCACAGGAGAGTGGGAGCTGCTGGCGGATTTGGGAAGAGGGAGCGGGAGCCTCATTATCTTGGAGCTTGAGGCTTGGGGTAGCTCTTGGGGTGCTGCTCACTCAGGTGGAGCTGGGCTCTGGCTGTCAGGTTGGCCTGGGTCTGGCTGGCTGTGCCAGTTCCTTGGTAGCTAGCCTGGGAAGCCACCAAGGACAGCTCTTCCGAGGACACAGGTCGAGGAGCTGCCCCAGGCCTGGGACTGAAGGCCCAGGAAGGGGCTGGACAAAGGCCAAAGCAGGCCTGGCAAGCATTTGCTTGGTGCCCATTTCCCTGCCTTTTCCCTGCCTGCACAAGGAGGAAATTCTCCCAAAGAATTGCCCCCTCTTAGCTACCCACATGGTTTGTTCCCAGGGAGCAGTCTAGAGGGAGGGCGGAACTCCAGCCCATTGCAGTCCCACTTCTCTTCCTCCCACCTGAAGGCTTGGCAGGTCCCCTGGAGTCAGTGCTGGGAGTGGGGTATAGAGGGAAGGGAAGGGTGAAGCTGAGTGAGCCAGTTAGACCCCTGGGCTTTGATCTCCCCTTTGAGGTGGGAGTAACCTTTCAGTCTTCTTCACTTGGGGCTTCTTAATCTTTGTCTGGGTGCCATCTTCTGTTTGAGGGTGTCTTGATGTTCCCCAAGCCACACACACGAGGGAATTGACAGTGGTGATAGGCCTGTCATTTCCTTTTCAGTACAAAGGGAAATAAATACATACTGATGAAATTTGAGAAGCATGAATGCACTACCTCGAACCCCCTGTGCACCCCGTGCATACACTTGGGTGGTGTGTGGCCCACTCTTTGGATTGGAGCCTCTTGACAATGCTCAGAAGGTGGGGAACACCTTCAAATACCTGTGGGAAGGCTTGTGGCAGGGCTCTCCCAGATACCAAACCCATGCCTGTGACTTGGGCCTTGCCAGAGAGACGGGCTCCTATGTAGCTTCCTGATCCCGAAAGCAGGAGGGTGATCTCAAGTTGCTTTGGTGACTGTTGCGTGAAAGGCTGGGATGGAAGGGGACAGTAGTGGCCAGGCAGAGGGGCCATTTCAGGTGCTGTGTGTGCTGCCCCTCTGAGCAGCTGGAGACCTTGCTGTGCCCCAGGCCCAGTGCTCCCTTCCCACAGCCCTGCTGCAGGCCCTATTTAAGGCCAAAGAAAGTGAGACTCAGCCGCTTGGCCTTCCCCAGGTCATAGAGCCAGGTGGGGGAAAATAGCTCAAAGCCCCCTGTCTTGGGCCAGAGGACTCCCCTATTCCCAGAGCTCCACCTGCCGCTAATGTTCTGTGAATATTTGATTATGTTTGTGAGCAGGGACACTGTGGATGTGGAAGCACCAGAAGTGACACCTGTGACTACCTGCACGCTTATATCTGTGAACTTGAACTTGTGAGTGTTGTTATGAGTGGGAATGATAGTGTATGAATGAGTTGTGTGTGAGTGTGTGTATGAAGGTAAGAGTGTCTAAGAAAGTGTGAGCATGAGTGAATGTGAGTGAGAAGGTGCGAGCAAGTATGTGTGAGTGTGTGAGCATGTGTGAATATTTTGACAGTCGTTGTGGATGTGTTAGTCATTGAGCGTGTGTGTGTGTGTGTGTGTGTGTGTGTGTGTGTGTGTGTCCATGTCGGAGAATATATATGCACACACCTAGTGCCTGGCCAGGTGGGATCATACCAGTTTGTGTCCATGATCCTCCACTCTCTGTGTCACGGCTCTCCACTCTGACTCACACCCGCTCTCCTCTTTCTCCACAGCCTCCTGAGTCTACAGGTGGTAGGGGTCTGGTATTCATGATCAAAGAAAGCCACTGATTCAGGCCCAGGCTGAACCTCCAGCTCAAGCGTGTACCCCAAACACCTGCCCCGTCTCAGGTAAGAAGCCACTCTGGACACTGGGAGAAGGGGGACTGGGCCAGGGAGGTGAATGTGGGATGCCCCAGGAAATCCTGTGAGGTGGCTTCTGGGAGTACCCCATCTTTCCCACACAGAGTGGAGTCTGAGAGATTGCGGTGGCTGGTGGTGCCCAGAGCTGGCCTTTGGAGACACTTTCCCAGTGCACAGCTAATGGGCTCCATGTCTGTCCTGTCACTGGCTTGACCAAATGCCAGGAAGGAGGAGGCACAAATGGACTTAGACCATGGAGGTTCCAGAAATGCCCAGTAGCTGGCCCTGGCTCCCTTATATGGATTAGTAAAGTTCCAGGCCAGGATGTGAGCAGACCCAGTTTGGCAGATTGAACTTCAGCCCTAGTATGAGCAGAGGAAGCACTGATGACCCAAAGACCTTAACCATGAGGAAGCAAGATGGGATTGAGCTCTGGGACATAACATGAGGAGTAGCTCACCTAGGATGTGGGAGGTGACTGCTTCCCCTCCATGGGCTGAAAGAAGAAATGTGGGGAAACCCCATCTAGACTTCGAAGAGCTTAGAGATGGGGAACAGGTGGCCTGGCATTATCCTGAATTTAAATGTGACCTTGAACAAGTGACCTTGGAGGTTTGAGGGTAAGGATGCCCAGAGCAGAGACTATGTTACCCCATTGGGCATCCTGGGGGGAGGGATTCTAGAGCGGATCCTGGAAAATTGGGGAATTTTTTAAATGTTCTTTTTTCTTGGGGAACCAGTCCCCATGATCCATAGGCTGGGGGCTCAGACTCCTTGGCAGTGGGGATGGAACTCAGGGTCTTGAACATACTCAGCATACCTTCCACCCTTCTGCACTGTCTCCTCAGACCCTGTTTTCACATCCCTCTTAAAATGGACTGTTTTCCGAATACAGAAACAAGCATGAATTCACCATAGGAAATGTGAGCACTTGGGGGTTTGGCGCGATAGTCTTTCACAAAATATGTATTTATGACATAATTGGTTTCAAACTGTACTCACTGCTTCCTACCCTATCATTTCTGTTCTTAATTCTATGCCAAAATCATTTTCTCATCACTAAATAACCTGAAGGCATATGATTTTTAAAGGCAGCATAATGTTCCAACCCGTGTGAGCTGTACCATGTTGAACCAATTCTCTCGTTTGTTTTGAATGTTTCCGGTGGGGTTGCCATTATGAATAGTTCCGGGCAAACGAACTGACGCACAGAGGGTTATAACAGGCAGAAAAGGTTTAGAGAGGGAGGCAGGACCTGCTTCAGCAAAGACAGAGAGAAAGGGGGTTAGGAGTATATGGGGGAATACTGAGCTTGGAGTGGGGCAGGACTGGTTATGGGAGGGGGGGCTTGAGACTAAAGCTGGGGTGTTGGGATTTGACAGAATTGAGCCTTGAGATCCTGAAGAGAGCCCAGGTTTCCTCTTAAAGGTTCCTGCCCCACAATCCTCTCCTGTTAACCCAGTGCCAGTGGGCCAGGGGTTACGGGGAAAACAGGCAAGGTGAGGACCCAGTTCTGAGACATTGCTGATGGCAGCAGGATCAATACAGTTCTACCCTTGCCAGTAGTAACTTTTGTGTAGTGGCATTCATTGCTGTCTACTCTGCCCCTCCCCACACTCAGGTCCCCTTTGCTAGTCTCTGTTCCTTTGTCTAAGTCCTGTTTGGTTTTCATTGGGTCTTGCTTTGTTTCACTTTATACCACACATGAGTGAGATCATCGGACATTTGTCCTTTTCTCTGACATTCGTTTTGCTTTGATTTTTGGGCCACACCTGGTAGTGCTGAGGAATTCCTCCTGCCTCTGCACTCAGGGATCACTCTTAGTGGTGCTCAGGGGACCAGATGGTCTGCCTGGGATCTAATCTGGGTCAGCTGCTTGCAAGTCAAGCTCCCTACTTGCTTCAACTTTCTGACATATTTTTGCTCCAGTTTCATCCATGTTGCAGCAAACTTCAGAATATTTTTTGAGTTGGGGGGCATACCTGATGGTGCTCATGAGTCACTCTTGGTGGGGCTTCAGAGACTCATGTGTTGCCAGTGATTGAACTCCAGTCAAGCATATACAAGGCCAATGACCGCTGTGCTATTTCTCTGACCCTCAGGATTACATCTTCCCTTCAGCCCTGGAGTATTACACTGTGTGGGGGTCTTGAGGTCAGTGTCATAGAATCCTCCTCTCCCCATGGGTGAGTGGCACCTCATCTCTTCCTACAGGTGTGGGTTTACCTCCCTCTGGCTATTTGCCAGTGCCTGAGCCAGTGGTTTATTTCTTGCAGTGACCCAGAGAAGCTCCCATTCTCCAGTGCTATGGTTGAGGAATCCAGTATATTTAGGGGTGGGGGCCACAATTCAACTCAAAATTGCAGAAACCCATGATTTTTTGGAAGTGCCAGCCAGGTGCTAGGAGCATGCCCTGCCTTAGGGGATAAATGGTGATGGTGGTGAGGAGCCAGTTTAGAGAGGAGATTACCCCATGAGGGCAACACAAAAGCTTTTCAGAACTTACATACTATGAAAGTGAAGTCTATACAGGGGGTGGAGACTAACACACTACACACATGGACATATAAACATGCATATAAACCCACCCATGCACACACATGTGTGTACACACACCTGCATAGTTGTGAAATGTAATACAAGCACACAGGCTCACATACATGCACATGCCATAAATATGTGCACGCACAAGTTCACACACATGCATACATGTACACACGTGCATACCTATGCAAACATACATACATGAAAATATATACAGTGGGCCTGGAGGAGGTGCTCCCTGGGGAAGAAACCAGGTGTGGGCAGAAACATGGACTGAAGATTTCATGATGGGTTGGGACTGTTGCCTCTGCCTGTTTTTGTCTCTACACTTCCCGGGAGCTCTCAGGAGAGAATGAAGAAGACTGGGCTTTGCTTTTGTTCATTCTCATTGACTCGCTCTACAGACATTGAAGTGTGGCATTTGCTGGTCTGGGATGGCCCTGGAGACTGAGAGAAGATGGTCATGGTTCAGGTCCTCAAGGCTGTGCAGGTCCTGGGTGGGCCAGCCCACGAGTCCGGGATCCAGTCCAGCGAGGATATCTGCTAATGGTGTGAATGTGGGCAATTGACTTAAGCTCCCCTGGCCTCACTCTTCATCATAAATTGTGTGGATTAAGTGGGTTGGTGCATATAAAGCGTTTAGAGCAGTGGCTTGCACATAGTAAAGGCACTGTCAGTATCACCTCTATCATCATTTGTAGTAGGATGGAAGGGCCAGGGGGCCCCCTCCGTGGGGTTGTAGGTGTCTGTGAGAGGCCCCATGAGCCCTTAAGCTATTTGCATTTTTTTGTTGTTGTTGTCATTCTGAATGTGGGAGCTGAGGGTGTGGGTTGGTGGGCTAGCACACCTAAGAGGAAAGGTTCAAGACTTTCTGGTACCTCAGGCAGGTGCTGGGGGGTTTGTGTGCGTGGGCTTTGTCTCAGGACACCTGCTGTATCTTGGGGGCATGTTGTTGGGTTTGCTTTTAGTCTGCAGGTTTGAGGGAGACGGAGGGCAGGTCAGCAAAATTAAAATTCCTCTTTGAGAAGTTAACAACTTCCCAATTAAAGGATTCTTATTTGTGAGATAGATGCCTTAGAGGCCTTTTCAATCAAGAGGCTCTTCTGAATAATAAAAGGACCTGAGAAGGGGTTGGAGCGGGAGAAGAAGCTGAGGGAGGAAGGAGAGGAGGGTCTAGGCCCAATAGCACCTGTGTGACTGACTGACTTGCAGCTTTAGTGGGGTGGGGATCAGCTTGGGGGCCTGGGGAAGATAGATGGGACCAAAGGGATGGGGCCTCCCAAGCCTTAAGGCTCCGAATCACAAAGCACACCATGCCCCTCACTGTCCCCTGTCCTTTCCCGCAGGTCTCTGCTTTCCCACTCAGGTCAGATGGGAGGAGTGGGTGTGTTACCAGCAGATGTGGCAGGGCCTGGAGCTCAGGATTTTCTCATCTACATGGGGGTTCAGGGTTTTCCAGCACTTTCTCTAGGAGCTACCCCAGGCTCCTTTGCCTTTCCTCCTCTCAATTTCCAAGTGATACCCTTAGTTTGGCTATTATTTGGGGAACTCCCACCTGCCTTCCAGTCTCCCTCTCTGCAGGAACCAAGGGTGCTGGGTGGCCCCAGAGCTGAGGCACCTTCGCTGGGCTTCCTGGGAGAGTCACAGCTATTGCCCAGACCCTTACATGTAGTGAGGTGACCCTCCCTCTCCACAGAGAGAGGTGCTGTCTGAAAGGGCTTCTCTCCCCACATCCTCCAGGCTTTCCCTCTGACATTGGGGCACTTGCCCAGGCTGCCCCTTTGGAAGGCAAGTGATGGGACCTTTCCCTGAGACCCTGTGGGTCTCTTGGACCCTTGTCCTCCAGGCATGGGCCACACCCATGTGCTAATGTCAGCCCACTGACAGGTGTTCCAGCTCCCCAAGTTCTGGTGGGGCCAGTAATTGGAGAAAGTGATGTGACCCTGGGGGACAGGCAGAGTCAAGTAGCAGTGGGGGCGGTTCCAGGTTGGCCACTGAGAAACTTGGATTCAAGTTCCAGTCCTGCTACTGTCTGTGTGGCCTGAACAGGTGACAGGACTCAGGGCAAAGGGTCTGAGAAGATGATCTAAGCTATAGTGTCCTGAGTGAGTGTGTGAGTCTCATTGTGAAAGTAGGAGTGTTTGTGAAGAGAATGAGTGTGTAAAAGCGCGAGTGTGTGTGTGTGTGTGTGTGTGTGTGTGTGTAGTGTAGTGATTTTCATCCTAGTTCTGTCATTGTTCGTGCCTTGGTCTCCCCTTCTGGACCATGGGCATAGGACACCTCCGGAGGCACACTCCTTTGTGTCCATCTTTCCTGGTGGGCACAGCCCACCTGCTGAGTCCTTCCCTTTGGGGGGGGCACATGAAGCTGGATGGACTGAGGACGGAGGCTGAGCCCCAGGGAAGGGAAAAGGGACTGGATTTCATGACCCAGAAGATCAGGAAGCAGGAGGGGCTTCCTAGAATGTGGGGAGGTGGGTAAGGGGGTGATATGCAGGTCTGGACAGTAGAGTCGGAGCAGGACAGCTGCCCCCCATAGAGGAGATAGGGAATGCAGACAAGTGACCTGGAATTGGGATGCAGGGAAGGGTGGGAATTGGTGTCAGGCCTGTGGGGGACAGGACCCTGCCTGGGCTGTGAGGGGTTGGGGGGCAAGCCTGAAGATCTGGACTGTGGCCTGCCCAAGCTGCCCAGATGGGTCTGTGGGGGACGTGCTGGGGTGGGAGTCAGATCAGCTCCTGCTCCCAACCCTGTTCCCCACGCCTGGGCTGTCGGTGGAGGGAGTCTAACTTCAAGCCTGCTCGTGCCTGTGAACCACTGAGAGGCTTTAAAATCTCAGCCCCAAATTAAAACCTATGAGCTCCTCTAAACAATGAAAAATTTTCCTAATCAGAGAGGAGGCACACTCAGGCAGGTCCTAAATGAATGGAGTGACTTGGGGGATTATTGCAGGATGTATGGGAGGCGCCGGAGCCCAGGTGGATATTAGGACAGATCGTTGCTGTCCAGAGCAGTGGTTCTTAGTGAGCCGCGCTGGCCACAGGCAAGGCTCCTGGCTCCGTCCCTCATTGGGCCTTGGGAAGGGCTTCACCTCCAGTCACTGGGCCATAGATGACCTTCCACCACTCTTGTGGGAACCTCCATGGCCCCAAGCAGGGGGGTTCTGGGCCGTTGATTCACACTGTGAGAGCCCTACTCCCAGCAAGATGAGGGATGGATCGCTGCTGTGCACACGAGGAGGCAGACTCCAAGAGGCTGGGGCATTCGCATGGACTGTAGGCTGCTCTGGACCTGGGTCTCTGAGAGCTTGTAACTAACTGCTTCTTCAAATTGTCAGGAGCAAAGGGCGAGTTAGTGGGTGCTCCTGTTGAAAACTCAGCCCTCGACTGAATGACAGAGCTATCCGCCTTCCTAAGCAGGGCAGGAAATCCTGAGAACAGGGAGTTTGTGCCCTACTCTGTACTCCTACCCCATGTATGGCTTTCACCCATCTATGTATTCACCCATCCATTCATTCACTCACTCATTGTGTGTTCATGAAATCCTGATAAGTGTCAGGTGCTGTTTAGATTCTGGTGATACAACTCTTCGGAATCCACACACACACACACACACACAGAGCTCTCAGATGGTTTCCATTTTGAGAAAGGTTAGTAAGCATAAGTGCAAATAGTCTGGGTAAGGTCAGACTGTGATGAGTTTGGCCAGGGAAATACAAAGGGCTTATGAAGTAGAGAGTGGCCAGGTGGGGTGGGAAAATCTGGCAAGGCATCAAAGTGGGGGTTCAGGCCATCCTTCCTGTAGAAGTGCCGCTGACCTGAGACCACAAGTCTAAAATGCAATGGCATTTGAGAGGGGACATGTGAGGAGGCATTTGAGGGGTCTGCCCA
>PVKC010023962.1:0-17039 GCA_004027635.1 Crocidura indochinensis | reverse complement strand
AAATGAGCACTCAGCAAAGCCAGGTAAGAATAAAACACAATAAATAAATAAATAAATAAATAAATAAATAAATAAATAAATAAATGGAGGCCAGAGAGATAGAGTAGAACAGTGGGTAGGCTCTTTTTGGAGGGGTTATTTTATTTCTGACTATACCTGTCAGTACTTCAAACTTACTCTTGGCTCTGCTCCCTGGGATAACTCCTGGTGGCTGGTGAGGTTTGGGGGGACCATATGGGATAGAGGAATAAAATCTGGGTCAGCTTCCAGGTGTGGACCCAAAACAAAAATGCATAAAAATAATTATGTTTGTTTGGGGGCCACATCCTGTGGTGTTCCAAAACTCTTCCTGATTCTGCTCAGGAGTGACCCCCAGCAATGTTCAGAGACCAAATGTGATGCCGGGAATTTGAACCAGGTTTAGCTGCATGCAAGGTAGATGCCTTACTGCTGTCCTATCTCTCCTCTGTATAAAAACATTTTATGTTTCTTTGTTTGTTTGTTTAAAGTCTGTTCTAGACCTATCTTCACCTACCTGCCCCCCTGATAAGTTGCATCAAAACATCTTCACAATTTAGGGTCATTAATGGCCCACCTCTTCTTTCTTGCTCCCAAATACCCTTGTTGTGCTCTCCTTCCCATCATACTGCTGACTGACTACAGCACCCACTTTCTTTGACTCTCAGAAACATTCCAGACCCAAAAACATTGTACTTCTATCTCTCCTCTCCCCTAGCTTTCCTCCCACTTTCTGTACCTCCTCTAAGCCTAGGGGTTCATGAAGCTCAGAACTTGCTTCTCTACACTCTCGTCCATATGGGCTCTACTGCCGAAGAACATTCCTGTCTGCTGAGATTTTTTTCCAACTGCTTTAAGTATCTCAACAACATGCCTAAAATAAAATTCTTCCTTTCCTCTGTCCCACTTGTGTGTTTCTGTCTGTGAAAGTAGATAGAACCATGTATCATTTTAACCATTGAAGTGGCATAAGTACGTAAGTGACATAATTCATAAGTATGTGGCATTGAGTACAATGAAACCACCCACCACTGTATTTTCAGAATTATTTTTATATAGAAGCATTCCCCACCGGGCGGTGGAGCTAGAGGTAAGATGCCTGCCTTGCCTGCGCTAGCCTAGGACAGACCGCAGTTCGATCCCCCGGTTTCCCATATGGTCCTCCAAGCCAGGAGCGACTTCTGAGCACATAGCCAGGAGTAACCCCTGAGCGTCACTGGGGTGTGGCCCAAAAACCAAAAAAAAAAAAAAAAGAAGAAGAAGCATTCCCCAAAGGGTGCTGGAAAATCTAGTGGCATTCAGGTCTTCAAGCAGGCCCAAAGGTGCTCAGGTTCATCATGCAAAGCAGCGTTGGGGGTCACTATGGCCACATTTAGTGGTACTGGGGAGGCATTTTGTCCTAGAGATGGAACTTGGGGTTCACACATGCCACACAAATGCTATGCTTTTTTGAGCCCCAGCCCCAGCCCTCCTCAATTTTGACTTTCCAAACTGAATTGCTGTGTGTGTTTAATAATAAGTCTCTCTTTTCCCCACTCCTACTTTCTTTGGTTTTTGTTTGTTTGTTTGTTTTGGGGTCACCCCCAGCAGTGCTCGGGGTTACTCCTGGCTATGCACTCTGAAATTGCCCCTGGCAGGCACGGGGGACCATATGGGATGCCGGGATTCGAACTACCATCCTTCTGCATGGAAGGCAAATGCCTTGCCTCCATGCTATCTCGTCGCCCCCCCCACTTCTACTTTCAAGCCTGGTAATACCTGGTCTATCTTCTATCCCTATAAATTTGGGTCATAGAGAATTGGCCCACACCCAGAGGTAGTCAGGGGCCATTCTTGGTAGGGTGGGGTGGAAGAGCCACATGCATACTGAGTGTCTCTACAAATTTTATGAATGTTATCTAAGTGAAATTGTACAATTTGTTTTTTTGTGTGTGTATCCTTCTTCCCTGTGTTTTCCTCCCTCGTGATCTATCACCCTCCCAAACGCTCAGGTAAACATGTAACATGCTGTAGCAAATAAATGAACTTGGTGGTTAAGGGGCATGAAAGGTTAAGGCACTTACCTTGCTTGCAACCTACTGATTCCCAGAACTACATATGGTCTACTGATTGTTGCCAGTATGGTCTACTGATTGCCACTGACCCCTGAACTAAATAAAGCTAGAAGCAAGTCCAGAGCGCTGATGGGTGTTGCCCCCACCAAAACAAATTAATCAGTTAATTTAAATTAGTTTTTTTTTTTGGTTTTTGGGCCACACCCGGCAGTGTTCAGGGGTTACTCCTGGTTGTCTACTCAGAAATAGCTCCTGGCAGGCACGGGGGACCATATGGGACACCGGGATTCAAACCAATCACCTTTGGTCCTGGATCGGCTGCATGCAAGGCAAACACTGCTGTGCTATCTCTCGGGATTAAATTGGTTCTTGTAGCCACTAATAAATCTCTCTGAGCATCTTTTTTCCTTCATAGGTCATAGGTCCTTCAATGTATCTGAAGTTCTTCTGCTCATCGGTCCTTCAACGCATCTCATATTGGGGAACTAATTAATTCTAGAATCAGTCTCAGGGCCTCACATGCTCCAGTTCTTTGGACAATTACCTCAGCCCACCTGTCAAAATGTATACTCTTTACCTATACTATAGTTTATCTTATTTGAAACACCATGGATTGTAAAATATATTATTATTCTAAGCCTGATTTAGAAAGAAGAGCTGTATTGGAAAGACAATACAGGAAAATTTAAGGCACTTGCCTTGCTTGCAGCCAACCCCAGCTCAATCCCTGACACCGCATGATCCTTGGAGCAAATCCCAAGCACAGAGTCAATTGTCCCTGAGCACTCCAAGGTGTGTGTTGGGGGTGAGAGAGGGGATGCCAAAGAAGAAAGAAAAAGAAAAGAAAAAGACTACCAAAGACTATGCTCAGGAGATTCTCCTGGCTCTGTATTCAGGAGTGACCCCTGGTGATATTCAGGGGACAATACACTGTGTCAAGGATTCTAACTGGGTCTGTGGAACACAAATGCCTTAACCCCTGTATTATCTATCTGGTCCTAGGCTCTTTAATCAGTGTTTATTCCTAACTTTGAATTCAGGTATCATTCTTGGCAGGGATCACGGTCCATACAGCAAGCACTCAGGCCATAGTACTATCTCTCTGGCCCTTTAATCCTATATTTGTATTTAATACTTCTGGAAATAGTTTATTTAGATTTTTATTTTTGTTTACCATATTTAACCATATCTAAATGTCATGTAGTTTAAGAAGCGTCTGATTCTGTGAATTTCTAGTTTGTTGTTTATATTATTTACATTTAATTTGGAGGTTACTTAACCCCTGTGGTACTCAGAGTACCCAAGTTGGTACTCAAGGTATCCTTCCGGGCAGTACTGGAAGCAAGGGAGACTATACAATGCTGAGTTTCTAACCCTCACCTCCCACAGGAAGCATATGCCTAGCACATTGCTCCATCCCCATTCAGAGTTTTTGGTTTGTTTATTTGTTACACCCAGTGATGCTCAGGGGTGACTCCTGGCTATGTGCTCAGAAATCATTCCTGGCTTTGGGGACTATATGGGACACCGGAGGATCAAACCACAGTCCTTCCTAGGTTAGTATGTGCAAGGCAAACACCCTACTGCTTTGTGTCAACTCTCCGGCCCCTCAGTTATTTTAAATGCACGTTGATTTTAAGTTCATTGATCTTACAATCAATGAATTATGAACTATCACTTCCGTATACTCATAAGAAGAAATATTTAAACAAAATTAAATTAGCTAATATTTCTAAAATCCTAATTCCTAATCTTAAAGATAGACTATTCTGCATCACTTTTCATGAACAATCTTTTGAGGGGGCAGGGATGAGGAGAACACCCAGCGATATTCAGGGTTTACTCCTAGTTTTGCAATCAGAGATTAATCCTGACAGGCTTGGGGGACTTTCTGGGGTTGGCTACATGCAAGGCAAGTATTCTACTCCCCAGAATGTCTGTTTAACCCCATATATAATAAAGGACTTTGGGGTGCCCACACCTGAAGGTATTTAGAATTTATTCTTGTGTTTAGGGATCACAGCTGGTGTATTTCAGGGGACCATATGAGTGCTGGAGATCAAACCCAGGTCAGCCGTCTGCAAGACAGGAGCCCTGCCCATTGTACCTTGCCCCAAAAACAGACTTTTAAAAGTTTTAGATCATTCCTTGGCCTTTTAGTTAAGGTCAAGTGTTGTAGATAATCTTATCAGTTTGGTATCTGCTAAGTTCTCTACCTGAGGACAACACATTAAATAGATTTTTGAAGGGGAGATTTGAATTGGGAGCTTTTTCTGTCCACAATATGCTCTGTATCTACCTGCATCTAGTATTTCTGGGAAAAGTTTATCCCTCTTACAAAAAAAAATAATAATAAGTTTAAGGTTGACAGAAAAACATTCAGCAAAGTGTACAGAGTTCTTATAGACACTGTCACATGTAATTGTCCTTATTTTTGACATCTTGTAGTCTTGTGATATATTTATCACTGATGAGATAATACTAATGCCGTTATTAACGAAACCATAGTTTAGGACAGGATTGTTAGTATTCTTTCTTGGTGTTTTACATTTTATGGATCCAGTACTTTTGTAATGTCATATGTCCACCATAAAGTATCAGAGAAGATCATAGGCTCTACTTGCCCCCAAATTGCCCTGTGTGCCCTAATTTATTCCTCTCCCCTCAAAATCCCTTGACATTTGGTATCTTTACTGTCTTCTGAGTTTTGCTTTTAAGGATTAAAGATGTGGCTTTGTGGCAAGTCTTGCATGAATGAGACCCTGAGTTCAGTTCCCAACAACAATAACAAAAGCATAATTCTGCCTTTTGAATAATATCAAGTCGTTACAATTAAGCTAACTTCTTTTCTTTCTTTTATTTTTCAGCTTCAGAGTTTTTTTTTTTTTATTAATAAGAGGGGTTTACAGGGCCGGTGCAGTGGCGCTAGAGGTAAAGTGTCTGCCTTGCCAGCGCTAGCAGTTCGATCCCCAGCGTCCCATACGGTCCCCCAAGCCAGGAGCGACTTCTGAGAGCATAGCCAGGAGTAACCCCTGAGCCTCACCGGGTGTGACCCAAAAACCAAAAATAAATAAATAAATAAAATAAGAGGGGTTTATTGTTTGATTTAATTTGGTTTTGGTTTCTGGGCTACACTCAACAGTGCTCAGGAGTTTTTCCTGGCCCTGAGTTCAAAAATTACTCCTGGGGGGGCTTAATGAATCATAATGGATGCCAGGGATCCCAGGCTGGTTGCATGCAAGGCAAACTCCCTGCCCCTGTGCTATCTACTTTGACCACTAATAGGAGATTTTTTTAAGAGTAAGAATTTATACCAGCAAGAGGAGCTGTGGAGGGGAGAAATTCTCCTTTATTGGTTATTGTGGACTTCATAGTCCCACAACGACACAGGTGCTTGAAAACCGTGTTCCACTTCTTCAGTAAGTTTTTACTCCTATGGGTACCAGTTGGTGCTGTTATCAGCTTTTTCAGGTCCCTGGCAGCAGCATCTGTGTTACAACTTTATTGCAGACCTGCTTCTCCAGACAGTCAATCATTACTAACCACAATGTCTGGATTTCACATTGCCTGGAAGCTACCAATGCCACACCTCTCAAGCTGACTTCTTTCATCTAGTGAGTGTTAAACATTTGTTAATCAGTTCTCAAACAGTGTCAAAATATCAGCAGATGCTTGGGTCTGATGAGACTAAGTCACTGCACTTTTTTGATGAATTTATTCTCCCTTTTTTGGGGGGGTGCACATCTAGCAGTGTTCAGGGCTTGCACTTGCTCAGGAATCACTCCTGGCAAGGCTCAGGGGAGCATTTGGGCTATAGGGCTCAAAACAGATAAGTGCCCTACACACTGTACTATCACTACAGTGATCTGCATCTTTTAGTAGCCTCTGCTTCTGCTCTAGTTTCTTTAGTGATTAGAATGTGTAGTTCAGGACTGGAGAGTACAGGAATAAAGCACTTGCTTAGCATGTAGTCATCTCCAGTTTGATCCTCAGCATCAGACATGTCCCCTGAACATGACCCCAGTGCTCACTCCTGAGCCAGAGTTGGGTGTAGTTCAAATTTCATGCACCCCAAAAAAGAAATAGAAAATGCAATGCAATTTTGAGATACTTAAAGACATGTTATTTTGTGTAATTTTACATTTGCCTAAACTCAGGATGCATGTTTTCCCAGGGGAAATGCATCTTGAGAAAGATGTGAACAGCTTCTATTCAAAATCCACAAAGAATGTTAGAAAATGAATATCGTCATAACTGTAATATATATGTCACAATGTATAGATCATACAAGTGAAATAAATCGTGATGATAAACCTCTTTGACCAAGAACAGCCATGTTCAATAGCATCATTATAACTTCTTCTAGCCAAAGGCAATTGTGTGGTACCTTCATTTGCATTGTATTCCAATAACAAAAAAAATATGGAAACCAGTGAGATAACTCAAAGGACATGTTTTGCAAGTGAAAAGTACAGCACTTTTCACACACAAATAATATTAGCACCATACACACAAAATAAACAAACATCTTGGTAAAAAAAAATGTTGGATAGCTGTATAGAAATGAATTGATAAAAAATATACTAGCATAAATTTGGGAAGGAACAGAATCACACTCTGTTTAGCAGTCATTTCCAGAGGTTCTCGAAGTAAACCATATGTTTCTGGGGATTACTTAATTTCAAAGCATTTCCCTGGTCACTAAGTGTAAATCTATAATAAATTCTGTCCAATAATGAAATTAAAAGTAAAATGAGGGACTAGGGCGATAGTACAGCAGTAGGGCGTTTGTGTTGCATGCGGCTGACCCAGGATGGACCTGAGTTTGATCCCCGGTGTCCCATGTGGTTCCCTGAGCCAGAAGCAATGTCTGAGCACATAGCCAGGAGTAAACCCTGAGTTTCACCAGGTGTGGCCCCCACAAAAAAAAACGTAAAATTAAATGTTTTGGGGGGTCACACCCGGCAGTGCTCAGGGGTTACTCCTGGCTCCATGCTCAGAAATTGCTCCTGGCAGGCACGGGGGACCATATGGGGTACCGGGATTTGAACCGATAACCTTATGCATGAAAGACAAGCGCTTTACCTCCATGCTATCTCCCGGGCCCCGTAAAATTAAATTTTTAAGAAAAATATCTTATTTGAACAATACTATTGTAACTACATCAAGTGGATTGAGCAGGGAATGGTCAGTGCTAGGGGTCAAATTCCTGTCTGCACATGCATTGCAGGAACTCTGCTACTGAACTACAACCCCAGGTGGTAATCTTGACCTCAAGGAGTATGGAGAACCACAAGAAGAAACACACACACACACACACACACACACACACACACACACACACACACACACCAGCATTCTTCTTAAGCACACAGAAAATATTTACCAAAAGTGACCACAGGGCAACTGGCAACAAAGGCAAGGAATGTAGGGCTAGAAAGATAGAGCTCAACCTTCTGAGCTTTACATGCAGGAGATTCAGATTAATTCCCAAGCACTGAGCTGGAAGTGATTCCTGAGCACCTCAAGGTATGGCCCACAAAAGAAGAAAATATCTCATAAGGATTTTCTTAGTATATACTAATCAACTTCTAAATCTAAGAATGAAAGTTAGTTAGCACTACATCTATGAATTAAGCACACTTCTAATCAGTATAAAGAAATCTATAGGGGCTAGAGAGATAGCATGGAGGTAGGGCAAATTCTGACATCCCATATGGTCCCCCGAGGCTGCCAGGAGCTATTTCTGAGCGTAGAACCAAGAGTAACCCTTGAGCGCTACCAGGTGTGACCACCCCCCCAAAAAAATTCTATAAAGTGCTGAAATATAAAAAAAAAAAAATAAAACGATGTATACTATCAAAAGCAGTCGCTCTGGTGGTGTTCCGGTCTACTCCAGTTTAACCCATTTCAACTTCTGAGTGTTGCCTGTGAGCTGCTCATAGGCCTCCTGATCCTGAGAACTGTGCTCAGTTGGTGGAATCATCTCAGCTGAGAGATTATGCCCCACCTACCACTCCCACCAGCCAATAATTTACTCCAGGAGGGAAAAAAGTCCCTCCCATGAGCCTCAGAGAATACCTGTCCTGTGGTAATTCATGCTCAGAGCTCTACTGCTAAAATCATTTTGCTCACTCCCCCAAATCTGCCTTCTCTGTTGTACCTTAAAATAAATAAATAAATTTATTTTTCTCCATAAATAATCTATACATGAATCTACACATAAATAACCTACATATGAATCTACAAAGTAGGTGTTAAGTACTAACAATGAAAACATATGTTAATTAAAAATGGAATTTTAAACTTTCAACAACTTTATTTTATTTTATTGAAACCATTATGATTTACAAAGTTGGGTTTCAGACATACAGTGAATCAAGACCAATCCCACCACCAGTGTTGACCTCCCTCCACTATGCTCCTACTGTATCCCAACCACCACCCTTTTTCCCTCAACCTGCCAGTATAATAGGCCCACTTAAAGTTTGGGTCTCTTGGGTCCATTGTTGTTGACTTCAGCTTGCATATTTAGTCTTTTTTTTATAATCTCCACCACTGCACCTGAGACCACTTGGCCCATCGCCCCATCCTTTCATATTTGTGTTTCTCCTCTTCCAGTTTTCCTTCTCTTCATTCTGGGGCCAAAGATGTTCAAGACAATTCCCATTTCGAGCATTACTATTAACATTTTTAAGTGTAGATGAGGGGACAGAAGATAGAACAATGACTAGGTACACACCTAGCATGTGTCAGATAAAATTTGATCCCAAAACCACCACACAGTCCTAATGCCTAGGAAATCCCAAGGGTTTTAGATGCCTGATGGGAAAAGAAATGGGAAAAAATACCAAATACATGATACATGTGTAATAGATTATGATTATACATAATTATTACAACAGAAGGCTCTATGTCTGATGACAAATTACAGTGTCACAGATACAAAGGCAAAGACTATGTGATGGTCTTTGCTGTTGAACAGAGACTATTGGTTGGACTTTATGAGTCTTCCTTAAAGGTATGAGAAAGCCTGGGGTTCCAGCTTCTCTCACTCAGGTGGTCTTTTCAGAGGCACCTTTTATAGAAATGAGTGTTCAGGATAGTTTGCCTTCTTGAGTTGGGTTTCCTCCTCCGTGCAAGGTAGTCTTTTGGGCCAGGAACTAAATCTCTATCTCTGCCAATTGAGTGTGGCTACATCTAGCAGAACACTAGACCCTTGGAACCATTACTTTGGGAACTAAAGTTGCTTCACCAATAGTGACTTCTCCATTTAGATCCCTGACTAATCAGCCCTAAGCAAAGTCTTCCCCAAAACCAATTTCTTGGAGAACTCAGATACCAAGTAATTGTGTCATGTAATATCTGGGATTTTGCAGCCAGCCATCTGTAAGTTCCTCCTAATTGTCCAGAGATAGTCAGTTATTTTCCTCATTCCAAGGGTGACAGACTCAAGGGACAAATGCTTCCAAATAACTCAAATTCGGGAGCCTAAGTGATAGATAATACAGCATATAGGGCTTGCACATAGCCGGACTTGGGTTCAATTCCCAGCCCAAAACCCAAAAATAAATTCAAATTCAAATCTCTCTCTGTCTCTTTCTTGTCTCTATCTCTGTCTGTTTCTCTCTTACTCTATCTCTCTCTGTGTCTCTCTTTTTTCCCAGCCTGTCCAGGTGCTCTCCCCTCTTGGTGCTGAGGTTGGGAGAGAACACTCTTCCCTCATGGCATTGATGGAAATCAGAACCCAGATGGTTCAATCTCCTGCCCTTTGCCTTCATCTCCTGCTCTCTGTGAGAATGATAAACAAGTCAGTTGTAGCCTCCAGACCTCAGGGATTTTTTTTTCCAACTGAAACAGAAGGCTAAATAAAGTACTTCCTCTGGGGGAGGGAATGTTTGGCGGGGCAGGCAGTGGTGAGGTGAGGTGTCACTGAAGTCCAGTTCTTTTTCATGAATGAAAAAATAAATAAATAAGAAGTTTTCATCAGGAACTCCTCACAGCTAGGAAATTCCAGTCAGCTTTGCTCCCGACACCACTTCCTGCTGCACAAGGAAGATGGATTCCGTTCCAGATATTCTGGGCCCCAGCCTTGGCTGGCTTCCCTGGCTGGAGTGTTTATTTGGCAGTTGCTACATTCTTCCTCCACCCCCAGGTCCATCCCATCACCCTCTTCTCCTTCCTACCTGGAAAGGAAGGGGTAAAAGAGCAAACCCCACTCCCAAAGGGCCTCCTTCCTCCCACCAGCCTTCTTCTCAAAGCATTCTTGATCCCAGCACAACCATGCAAACCCTTATTGTATCTACCTGCTTTGAGTCCTGCTGATGATTTAAGCCACTCACATCTCACTCCCACCCTTTATCCTTCCACTGAAAATGTCCTTCAGAGATCATTTCTTCAGTGAGCCTTTGAACATCCTTATCCGCCTTAGCCGAGGGACCAGCTGACTCACTCACCATTTCCTTCTTCCTTGGCAGTGAACTTGATGTCTTTGGCACCACGTTCTAACTTTATTCTCACCTCTGGGGCTACTCTTCAGGCTTCTTCTGATTCACCCTTATTTTTTAACCTCAAATTTTCTTGACTTCATTTTATTTTTTGTTTGGTTAATTTTGGTTTGGGGGACATCACTGGCGTTGCTCGGGGGTTATTCCTGACTCTGCACTCAGGAATTACTCTTAGAATTTTTGGGGGGGACTATGGGGATGCCAGGATTAAATATAGATTGGCCACATGCAAGGCAATTACCTTATCTGCTATATTATCTCTCCAATCCCATTTACTTTTTTTTTTTTTTTTTTTGGTTTTTGGTTTTTGGATCACACTCGGCAGTGCTTAGGGGTCACTCCTGGCTTCATGCTCAGAAATCGCTCCTGGCAGGCTCCGGGGACCATATGGGATGCCAGGATTCGAACCACTGATCTTCTGCATGCAGGCAAATGCCTTACCTCCATGCTATCCTCCGGCCCCATTTATTTTCTTAAACTAACAAATAAAACCTTGAATGACTGATAGACAATTCAAGGATTAATGAGCAGGTTTTGCATGTAGCCCAGTGGGGTTCGACCTCTGGAACCACATGGTCCCCGGTGTACTGCTAGGTATAGCTCTGGAGACCCCTAGGCTCCACTGGGTGACTGTAGGTCACCAATATCTGGAAAATTATAAATAAACACAAGGACATAAACAGAAATCACAATAACAACACCCAAAGAAAAATATTTTCTTTGTGAACTATGTGTCCATCTAGTCTTTTATGTTTTTATTTACTTACATTCTTCTCCCCCCACCCTACCTCTGCCAGACCTCTAGATATGGAGTCATTGTAGCCCCATTTTCTCTCATATCAGAATGCCTGATCCATAAAGTGACAAAGCAGGAGAGAGGCTGGCACTCAGCTGAGTCAACCCACAATCTTGCCCTCAGGTTACCTCTCAGGCTACCAACAGACTCAGAGAGAAGCAGGGAGGAGTTTTGTCAGCTGTGAGGCCTGGGTCAGAAAAATAGGCATGAGGAACAGATGAATATCATGTCAGGGAGGGCTGGGCCTCGGGCATTTTCTGTCCATGAAACTCAATTCCAGGTATCCACATGCAAACATTCTCCTCTACATCTGCTATGATTTTCTACATGCAAACAATCTTCTACTCATAAGCATATACATATGTGCCCAACACCTAGACACACGTTGTTGTTTGATGCTCTGGGCTTATGTCTGGCTCTGTGTTCACATCACTCTTCACAGGGCTTCAGGACCCTTTGGGGTACCAGAAATTGAACCTGAGTTAGCGGTATGCAAGGAAAGTGTCTCACCCAGTGTTTTATCTCTCTAGCCCACATGTGCCTTCTGTTCTAATATTCTCTCAACAAATTGGAGAAATGAACTTTCTTGACTTTTCCTTTTCTTATTAGAAACAAGAAATAGGAACAGTTGCCTCCCCGTCCAGTTGTGAAGGAAAACAACTGAAAAATTTGTGCCTTTCCTAGCCTCTCTGTTATACCTGGACAAGTTGGTTCTATAAAGTAAGAGAAAAATGGCTTCAACGGAGGTGATCTTTCGGCATGTGAGTCAATGGGTCTTCCAGCTTCTACCACCACAGGAGGCTCAGGACTGAGAAGAAGAGAAAAACAGTGAGGTCATCTTGGCAACAGAGCCTCAGAGCCAGGTTCGCTTTCATTGTTCCAAGGAAAGTGGTAGTTTATACCTGTTGTGTCAACAGATTGGGGTATTTGGAATAAGCAATAATTTGGAATCATTAAGTCTAGCCTTGGGCTCTGGAAAGAAATTTCACTGAGGTTCTACATGGAGACATGGAACCACCTTCTTCTACCTAGACTCCAGCCACTGGCTGTGGCAGTAGCTGGGGCTCAAGTGATCATGAATGTCTCTGACACCTCTGGGCATAGAGATCTACACAAGAAAGTTCAAATCAGAGGCCAGAGAGATAGCATGGAGGCAAGGCATCCCTTGCATGCAGAAGGATGGTGGTTTAAATCCCTGAGCCTGCCAGGAGCGATTTCTGAACATAGAGCCTGGAGTAAGCCCTGAGCGCTGCCGGGTGTGACCCAAAAACCAACAACAACAACAAAAAAGAATGTTCAAATCAAAGGTTATCAAGTGGGATAATATCTAAGATATACAAGGTACTGGCAAGAAAAAAAAATCTAACCCCATCTAACATCAAAAAGTGGGGAGAAGAAATGGAACAGACACTTCCTCAAAGAAGAAATACAAATGGCCAAAAGGCACATGAAAAAAAAAATGCTCCACATCACTAATCATCTGGGAGATGCAAATCAAAACAATAATGAGGCACCATCTCATGACACAGATACAGGCACACATCACAAAGAACAAGAACAATCAGTGCTAGAGGGGATTTGGGAGAAAAGGAACTTTCATTCACTGCTGATGGGAATGTCATCTAGTCCAGCCCTTGTGAAAAACAATATGGACTGTCTTCAAAAAGCTGAACATTGAGCTACCATATGATCCAGCTATACTACTCCTAGGGATATACTCTAAGAACACAAAAACAATACAAAATTGCTTCTGCACACCTCTATTCATTGAAGTGCTATTTATAATAGCCAGAATCTGGAAGCAACCCAGATGCCTGACAACAGATAAGTGGCCAAAGAACCCATAATACATATGCACAATGGAATATTATGCAGCCATAAGGAGAGATAAAGTCATGAAATTTTTATGCATGGATGGACATGGAAACTATTATGCTGAGTGAAATAAGTCAGAGTGAGAGAGAGAGAGAGAGAGAGATAAATAGACACAGAATAGTCTCACTCATCTGTGGGATTTTAGAAAAATAAAGAGACATTACTGTAATAATACCCAGAGACAATAGAGATAAGGGCTGGAAGGACCAGCCCATGATATGAAGCTTACAGCAAAAAGTGGTGAGTGCAGTTTGGGAAATAACTACACTGACAACTATTATGACAATTGGACTGAGTGAGAGAAATAGAATGTCTGTCTCAAATACAGCAGGGAAAGTGGGGATGAGGGAGATAGGGGGTATTGGTGATGGGAATGTTTTGCACCAGTGAAGAGGGGTGTACTTTTTTATGACTAAAACCCAACTGCAAATATGTTTGTAATTACTGTGCTTAAATAAAGTGTTAAAAAAAAGATCATTCAGTAACAGGGCAGCCAAGGGCCAAGAGTGGGGCATGCGAGACTCAGGGGAATATAATAAAAGCCTGATTCTCCCCATTCTCCACCTTCTATACCAGAAGCAGCTCCAACCTATTTCTTGAGCAATGAGCACTGTTTCTTTTATTCCTTCTCTACCCTCTGCAGGGATTCCATCCCCAGGCATTACAGCACAACAGGTAGGTGCTTCCCTTGAATGCAGCTGACCTGGGTTCAATCCATGGACTCTCATATGGTCCCATGAGCTCTGCCAGGAATCAACCCTGATGCAGAGACAGGTGTAAGGTCTGTGCACACCTAGGTGTGGTCCCAAAGTAAACAAAACCCAAACCCAAGAATTTGCATTTTTTTTAAGTTTCTGGGTGATTCTCCAACTACAGGTCTAGAGTCCAACTTTGAGAACCACAGCTGGAAGCCTGTGGGATTGCACAAATGTACAAGTCTACACAAAAGCCTGAATTATAGTGGGCAGAGAAGGAGGATCAAAGGGCTAGAGCATGCTTTACCTGCAGGAGACCCAAGTTCAATTCCCAACACTGCATGGTCCTCTGAACACTGCCAGGAACAACCCCAAATATCGAACTGAGAGTAGCCCCCCCTCAAAGAGCAATAGGCTTTATTATGAGAGTAGATTCTTGATTTTAAAAAAATCCTTATTTTATTAGGGTGGAAGAGATAGAACAGCAGGGAGTGTGCTTACCTTGCACTCAGCTAGCCCACATTCTATTCCTGCCACCGCATATGGTCTCTAAGCCCATCAGAAGGGGTTCCTAAGCACCACCAGGTTGAGTCCAAAAATCAAAACAAACTCTCCCAAAATTCTCATGCATGTCCCCACAGTAGTAAGGTAAGTGAGATGGAGAGGGCTTAGTTGTTAGGCATTAAACCTGGGAGTCTAAGATCTCTTTCTCCCTTTATAATTATTTTTATTTATGCAACATGATTTATAATACCATTAATGTGAGTGTCCCAGGAACACGGTGTTGCTATACCACACCCACCATCAGAATCTCAACACCCCTCCATCTCTGCCTCCGCATCCTTTCTCACTCTTAATCTCCCTTAGCACACTCAGTTCAGTAGGCAGGTGCTCCGAGTCCATTATCACTGTTTATTTCCTTACTGTGTTTCTTTATTTTCCACGTATGAGCCCAGGAAGTATTTGTCCACCCTTTGACTCACTCCAGTGCCATCCACTGCCATCATGTCCAGTGCCATCAGCACACTGAAGAATTTAATCTTTTCTCACAACTGTCTAGTACCCCCTTATATAAGTGTATTCCCTTATATAACCACAATTCTATTACTCATTACTCTGGGCACTTGGGGTCATTCCTGGGAGCTGAGATTTTGTGTGCTTTTTAGTATTTTGGAACAGGGTTTGGTTTCTTTTTGTTTTTGAGTCACACCCAGTAATCCTCTGGGGATACTCATGGCTCTGCATTCCAGAATTATGTATGAACGCTTGGAGGACCATATATCATGCTGCGTATCGAACTCCAGTTGACTAGGTGCAAGGCCTTGCTGCTGTACTATAGCTCCAGCCCTGTTTTGTTTTATTTCCTGTTTTGTAGCCATACCCAGCAGTGCACAGGGATTAATTCTGGCTCTGTGCTCCAAGATTAGTCCTAATCATGGTCAGGGGACCATTTTTGGTGCCAACGATGGAACGTGGATCAGCCGCATGTGAGACAGGGACCCTCCTCGTGGCAGATTTGAGTTTCATTCCTGATCTCCACACCCACCTGCACTCCCAGAGAATAACTCTGGCACTCAGCCCGACTCACTGGCACAGCAGGGCAGGGAAGTATGTTCAAGAGTAGCCCCGGGACCTGAAAGCAAAAGGGATCATCTGTCTGTTAGGGGGGCAAGTGTATCAAATTAAGCCTTGGATTGGAGAGAATATACAGTGGACATGGCACTGACCATATAATGGCAGATCTGGGTTTATCCCCAGGACCCCAAGTCATCCTGTAGTTACCCCTGAACAAAGAATCAAAAGTATTGGTGTGACCAAAAAATTAAAATAAAAATAAATATAAACAATTTAGCCCCCTGGGGGCTAGAGAAAAAAGTATTATTGGAAAGACTCTTGCTTGTACTTGGCCAACCGGGTTCAATCCCCAATACCACATATGGTCCCCCAAGTCTGGCAAAAAGTGAAACCTGAATGCAGAGCCGGGAGTAAGCCTTAAATATACTGGCTATTGACCAATGCCAGAAAGAAGATATTTTAAAGGAAAAAGGAAAAAACGAAGGCTCTTGCCTTGCAAATGTTTGACCTCAGTTCCATCCCTGCCATTATAAGTGGTCCCCTGCGCACCTTCAGAGGTCACTACTCCTGAGCACAAAGTCAAAGGTAGCCCATGAGCACTGTGGATATAACCCAAACCTCCTCCTCCAAAAGACAAAGTAGCCTCAGGTATGAGCCTGACCCTCAAGAGACCCTCGCCAACTGGGAAGGGGGAGCCTGTGTGGGCACAGGCCCATGGTGCATACATTTCTTTTCCATCTCATCCCTCTCTCCCACAGGCAAGCAGCAGGCAAATGGAACAAAACTGCAGGAACACACATCCCGGCTATTTTCCTCCCTTTACAGGACCTAGAGAAACCCTCTCTCTACACCCACACAGACCCCTTCAGAAGCCAGGTAGGAGGGGTAGAGTGGAGCTAGATCCCACAACCCCCCAATTCAATTCAATTCGGCCACTTTCTGCCTGGAGAGAGACCAGACCCCATAATTAAGACCAGTGCCTTTGCCAGCTTCAGCATGTCAGTTGTTGCCATGATCAGGCAAAATAGGACAGAGGCTCCTGAAGAAAAAAAAGAAAAGTAAACTTCTACTCCAGCTTCTGGGTCTCTCCCCAGAGGAAATGAAATCACTTGCAAATGCCAACATTCACTGCAGGGATATTTACATTAGTGGAGAAACAATCTCAGGGTGTATGCAGATAAAGAAAATATGGTGTTTGTGTGGGTGTAATAGTACTAAAAGAAAATCATGACATCCGGGGCCAGAGTGGTAGCACAGTGGTAGGGAGTTTGCCTTGCACATGGCCAACCTCAGATGGACTAGGGTTTGATCCTTGGCATCCCATATGGTCCCTAGAGCCTGTCAGGAGCTATTTCTGAGCACAAAGCCACGAGTAACCCCTGAGCAACGCTGAATGTGGCCCAAAAGCAAGAGAAGAAAGAAAGAAAGAAAGAAAGAAAGAAAGAAAGAAAGAAAGAAAGAAAGAAAGAAAGAAAGAAAGAAAGAAAGAAAGAAAGAAAGAAAGAAAGAAAGAAAGAAA